>ML816174.1:12043-26557 GCA_009831015.1 Picea engelmannii | reverse complement strand
TCTCTCCATTAAGGAAGGATGATTTCACATCCATCTAATACACTTTAATATTATTGGAGAATGCATAATCTAGAATCAATTTGATTGCTTCCATTCTGGCAACTGGGGAATGTATCTCTTCAAAATCAATACCTTCAATTTGACCATATCCTTTACATACCAATCTTGCTTTGTTCCTGGTAACCTGTCCATCTTCGTTCAATTTGTTTATGAAGACCCACTTTGTAACAATCAAATTATTGTTCCTTCGCCTTGGAACCACTTCCCAAGTGTCATTCTTTTCTATATTATCTAGTTCTTCAACCATTTCCTTACTCTAGAGTTCATCCCTTCTGGTTTCTTCAAAGCTATTTGGCTCAATTGTAGATAATAATGCTAGGTGTTGTTGTTCTAGTGAGAGAATTATTTTTATGGTTTCAACTCCTGCATCCTTATTCCCTATAATCTAACCTAATGGATAATTCTTCTGTACTTGTCTGCTAGGGGTATTTGGAGGTGCATGTAGATATTGTTTTTCCACTTATGATTGTCCTTATTTTTCTTCCTCTTCTGCTTCTTCTTCAGAAACTTGTTCCAATGAGTCTTTGTTTTCTTCCCTTATTTTTCATCCACCTCTCATCAATGGTCACATTGATACTTTCCACTAACTTGTTGAGACTTGGATTGAAACACTTGTATGATTTTCTTGAACTTGATTATTGAACTAGTATTCCTTTATCAAATCAAGAATCAAACTTTCCCATTCTGTTGTCTTCTTTTTTTATTAGCATTTTCTTCCAAAAACTTTGAAATGATACACATTGGTTGGTCCTCCTTTCCACAGCTCATAAGGATTTTTATCACTATTTTTTCTGAGCATTACTCTGTTTTAAATACTAATTTCTATATGCATTGCCTGTGCCCAAAATACATCTGTTAACTTGGAATCCATCAACATTGTTCTGGCCATTTCTTGTACTATCATGTTCTTTCTTTCAACAACTCCATTTTGTTGAGGTGTCCTGGCTGTCGAAAACTGTCTCTTTCACCATAGAATCCCATAAAGTATTTTGATGTAAATTCCACACCATTTTTAGATAGTAAACACTTGATCTTTGAATCTATTTCATTCTCAACCATTTCCTTGTATATATTGAAGTTTTCAAATGCTTCTGACTTCTTCCTGAGAAAACACACTACAGTCATTCTTGTATAATCATCAACCAATAGCATAAAATATTTCTCACCTTTTAACCCTTTTGTTCTTGTTGTTCCAACTAGATCAATATGCACAAGTTAAAAAGGCTTTGTTGAGGAGTGATCCTTTGTTTTGAACTTGGTATTGGTTTTCTTTCCTTGTAGACAATGCTTGCATAAGATATTTGCTAGTTTTGAAATCTAGGGAATCTCTCTCACTGCTTCCTTTTTTCCAACCTTGAAAATATTATCGAATTTTATGTGACCCATCCTTCTGTGCCATAACCAAACCTCATCTTCCTTACCTAAGAAACACTTTTCTTTTCCAATTTCATTTAACACATATATGTTGCTTGGATTTCTTGTAGCTATAGCTACTAACTTTCCCAAACCTACTTTTCTTATTTCACATTTATATGAGTCAAACACAAGTTTTTTCCCTTGATCACACATTTGACTTATGCTCAGAATATTATGTTTCATGTCTTCCACTAGTATAAAATTCTCTACCTTGGCTTCCTTGTTTCCAATCTTAACTATGCCTCTTCCTATAATCCTGGCTGATTTTTCATTCCCAAATGATATTGATCCATCTCTTTCCTTATCAATGTCAGAAACTTATTCTTATCACCTATCATATGATTTGAGCAACCACTGTCAACATACCAACAATGTTTCTTTTGTTGAGCTTGTAAAGCGAGAGTACATTCTTCATTGTTGTACTAATTATGATTTCTTACCCATATTATTTGTGTTTCCTATTTGTGACTGTTATTATTTTGTTGTGGTTCTCTTGGAGGGGCTATCATTCTACAATATTTGGCCATGTGTCCAAATTTGTTTCACTTGTAACATTCCATTTCAGTACTCAAGGATTCAAACCTGTTGTAGCTTCTGTTATGTGTGTCACTAGGCCTTCTTGAATAATAATTCTATGTATAACTTTCATAATTGTTTATGTTCCTGTTATTTTATCTGCAATTTACAGCCTTATATCCAAAATTATTACATGAATAACATAAATCGAGAAAGATAGTTTGATACCTAGGAGTTGTGGATATTCGAGGATAAGTTACTCTTTTGAACCCTTCTTCTTCTTGAGGCCATCTTGTTTCTAACTGTCGTTGATTATGAAATATGAATCTTCTTGGTGGAGGAGTGTCTCTATGATCTTCATTGTGGATATTCTTGTCTTATTGTCTTCTTCTCTTCCGTTGGAAACTTTGACTATCTCTGCATAACTTATTTTTTTTGTTTCCTGGTGTGTCGTTTTGGAGCTTGAATCCATTTCTGTCTAGGTGTATCCTAGTCTAGACTTATCATAATGTGGCCTTTAATTTCTAATGATCTTTTCCAAAAATTTAACATTGTTCTGTATGTTTTTATTTTGAAGGTATTTTCTTAGTGTGACAATATCTGCCTCCATATTCCCAATGATCCTGTCTCTTTCTTCTAACTTCCCTTTGAGTGCTTCTTCAATCCTTTTATATTATTCTATCTGAACCTTCAAATTTGTGATAATATGCTCTAGTTATCCAGAGTTTGAATTCAGAGTGTCTTCTTTCTTCTTGAGATCTACCTAGAGCTTCTTGTTTTTCTTCTTTTCCCTTTTTATATCTTCAATGGCACTCGTCAGTTCTTCCATGAGATCAACTTCCGCCTCTTAATAGTCATTTTCATATTCTTCTTCATCGAATCCTTCTTCATTAGAGTTTTATACTACCATAAATAATACTCTTTCAGTATCATTGTTGCTGACTTCATCTTCATTTGACAAGGAGATGACTTCCTTGGTGCAAAGAATTTTCTTGAAGAATTTATTTTTGTATCTTTTTCCTTTATGTAGTTGTTTCTTCTTAGCTTCATATTCTTCATTTATTTTCTTTTTCTTGTGGGGACATTTGTTATAAAAATGACCAATACCATCATAGTTAAAACAAATTAATGGAAGCATACCTTTGTACTTGTTGATTCCTGATTTTAGCCTTCTAACAAAGTTGGCTACTTTCATCATCTTCTGAATCATTGTTGTTGTTGGATTATAAATTTGGATATTGCTGGAGAAATGACTTTGATTGTTTCTTGTTACCTTTCTTTGTTTTCTTAGATGCTTTGAATTTTGTTTCCTTTGTAACTAGATTGTCTTGTTCTATCCTCATTTCATAAGCTATGAGTATCCCATGTAGCTCGTCCATTGTCATTGTATCTAGATCCATTATTTCTTCTAGGGTTGAGATATTTGATTCAAATCTCATTGGTAGAGATATTAATGCCTTTTTAACAATGACCAATTCCTTTATCGCATCTCCCAAGCCTTTTATGTCATTTACTACCTCATCGATGCATAGAAAGTAGGCCGTTATATTTTCATATTCATTCATCTTCAATTGTTTGAAATTTTCTCTGGAAATTTGAAGTTTGGCTTCCTTAACCTTTTCATCTCGTTCGTAGATAGTCTTTAGTTTGATCCACATCTATTTGGTAGATTCACAATGCATAATTTTTGTAAATATTGATTCATATACACCATTCTGAATAGAGTTCTGGGATATTGAATTATTTTATGTGAGTTTATTTCCATCCTTGTCTGTTGGAGGAGTAGATGGTGCTTTGTATCCATCCGCCACTGATTTACAAACATCAAATCCCTAGGCATGTATGTATGTATGTACTTTCTTGCTCCAGAGTGCATACTTCTCACCATTCAAATATGGTACCCCAACTCTAGCGTGATCCATGATATCCTTATAGTGGTTAAACTGTTTCTTGAAGGACCAACTCCGATACCAATTGTTAGATTACTGAGAGGACGGGGTGAATCAATAATAGATATTTTTAATCCTTTTTAACCACAATATATAAGTGTTGTTTGTCTTTATGATCAATTTACCAATATCATTCAATCATGTGTAGAATAAATAAACTATGAACAATGAGAAATCACACACATACATAGTACACCAACATTTTACGTGGAAACCCAATGTGGGAGAAAACCAAAAAATGATTTTTCTTATATGTATTTAAGAATCAAATTCATTGGATGCACCAAATTCCTTTGTTTTCCAGTTGCAACTGGAAGGAGGCTCTAACCCCTGTTTTCATGCTACAACCCGAGGGAAGCTCCAACTCTCCAATTCTCTTTCTACAACCAAAAGGAGGCTACAAAACCCTATGTTCTTAGGCTACAACTGAAATGTGGATACAACCACGTATCCTTTCCCTGTCCTTCCTCCCTGAAGTTAAATTCCAACTAGATGAAGAGATCACTCCCACACTGTCACTATGAGATGTACCACTATAAACATGTACCAATCTGTACCAATAACTTGTAACCAACATGTACCAATAGCTTGTGATCAACCTGTACATGTAACCTTCCTGTACCAACAAAAACTAACAGGTACATGACCTATCTATGCTTCATCTTGTGTATGTATGTGCCATGTCTATACTGCAGCCTCTGTATGTACGTGACCTTTATATACTGCAATGTGCGTACACCTTCTGAGAACTAGTGTTTTCAACTTTCTGAACTCTGACCCTTTCTTGCCTTTGTCACATCAACCTGCAACCTATCATTGTTTCCAACTTGTAATTGTTCCCTATGCATACATATTCATACATATCCTTTAACCAAATACATGTATGTCTCTCTAGTCATGTGACATACATGTGTATACAATCATTATCAAGTGTAATAACCCTCACATGGACTAGACATAAAAAACTCACTGATATGAAACCTCACACAATAAAATTAACTTGAAAACCACTTCACAACCAAAATCCCTCATCCATGTACCAAGAAATACTAGCTATGTCTTAACACTTGAACCAACAAGATGTAACAATGAATAATACCAACATACCAGTGTTGTATTTCTGTATATCTAACTCATACCATAGGTGCCATACAACCAACAAACTCTATAAGGAAAAAACTCAAAATCCCATAACCATATATCATGGAGACAAGAAAATCCAACTACACATAAGAATACGACATACCTTTTGAATCTGTAGATAGATCTGTTGTACCTAATCACTGTAGACCTTCCTGGGAGATTACTTTCACACTCTGAGAATTTGGTACCTTTAACAACTCAATATTTCATGTATTTTACCAAATGTATGCAACTTGCTATACTTCTAGCCTGCATACATACGTGCCCTATTATACTTCGATCCTATATATGTATGTGCCATTCTCCACTGCAACCCATGTACACCTAAAAAACTAGGTTTTGTTTTCCATTATTTGTGCAATTCCTAAATGTTCATCATCAACCCTTCGTGTTACCTTAGACTTGTGTAACTTCATATGTGTCAATGAGTACCTGCAATAAACCTTACAAAATAATAGATATTCAATGTGCTCAATATGGGCTAATAGGATACCCTTTCTCTCTTATTTATACTCTCCAAGTAGCATCCTCAAGGGGTTACCTTCTAACCAACTTAACCCAACTTCCCTATTTTAGGGCTAACCCACTTCTAACCACGTGTCCACTTACAACCATTTTATCCACAAATAGTAATTTCTCCACTTCTACTTGAAACTAATTTATTTTTAATTAATTTCTTAATGCGACCACTTAACCCAAGATTAACTCCTATTTTCACCCACTTGACTAGTCAACTTCTTCTAGGAGTTTCTAGAATAATTTGACTTCTTTGACCTTCTAGGGGATTCTAGTAAACTCATGAGGGTTCTCCAAATTCACAAGGCCATAACCTTCTAACTGTGAGGAGTTATGTGACGTTCCACATATCACCGGAAATGGCATGACATGTACTAACCATGTAGAATACTATTACATGCATATTCATTGACCTTCATGCCTTTCTACCTCAATCAAACATGGGTCCTTTAACCATACTGTTGGGGCTACCATAATTGCTTCAAGGGTTGACATCAATGACAACCAACCCAATTAATCAACATTGCAAATATTTTTTATGGACCTCGACCATTTTAATATAAGAGTTAGCATGGCATCATGGAGGAAAGATCATCGATAAGGATCAAATAGTATGAAGTGTCTTGTATGGTGGATTGGGCCTCTACCCTTTTAGATTTATGGACTAGGTTTCTTTGCGGGAAATTGGTTCACTGGGAAAATGAAATTTCCCAATCCCCATGAATGGTGGATCTGGCCTCTACCTTTTTAGATCAATAAAATAGCTTACTCCACATGATATGTGTTCACTGGGGAAATATAAAGTCATAATCCCCATGAATGGTGGATTGAACCTATTCCATTTTAGATCATTAATGTACTAGGTTGCATCGTAGGAGATCTTCTGAGTGGGGAAACAAAAATTTCCAATTGTTATGAATGGTGGTTTTGTGGCATGATATTTTAGATCAAGGGATCATGTTGCTTCATAAGGATGAAGCTTTGTATGGAATAAAATAAACAAAATGTTGCAAATGGTGGATGAGGGCCCATCCAAAACCATACCAAATTCACATATGAATTTTGGGGTGGCTCTTCTTGGGATATGATAGGTGACCATGGCGGGCCAATGTCACTTAAATCAACGTTAGGAACCAACTCCTTTAGAATGATAAAAATTCAATGAATACAAATCCATATCTATGGGGAAACCTCCTTTTACAATATATTCAATGTACAAGATGATATAATATGATACCAAGACTAGGTATCCTTGGTATATATATAGTAGACAAAGGGTACAATTATAATGAAATGGTACAATGAAGGGTTCTAGCCTACATACAAATATAACACTAGACATGTAATAATTCAATATCTAGGGCTTAATAAGGGGTTTTATACTTAACATGGGATTTTTCTAGGGATTAGCATGTCCTTTCCCTTCAAACAAGTGTTGTTCTCAACACTTGACTAACTGCAGGTGTTGTTGCATTAAGAACTCATCTTCTCATGTTGCCTCTTCCACTGGTAGGTTCTTCCATTTGAAGAGGTACTTAGTAATTGATTGATTTCATAGCCACTTAATCCTTATTTCAAGGATTTTTTCTGGTGCTAGTATGATTTTCCCTTCTTCATTACTCTCTGGTAAAATATTTTGGATTGGGATCTTGTCATTGATTACCTTATTTAAGCAAGAAACATCGAATACTGGATGTACATGTGAATATGGAGGAAACTCCAATTTGTAAGCCATAATTCCAATCATTTGGAACAAATTATAGGGGCCTGTTATCGCACAATTTGTACTTTCCCAAATCCCAAGGTAGGTGAGGGAGATTGGAGTAAAAAATAAGACATCCTACCATTGTCACCTCAGTAGGATATCCCCACATTTTAGGAGTAGAAAGAGGTATACCCCAGAGGAGGTGTCCCGAATGGCCTAAAGGGTTGGGTAAGCTAAGGATAAGGAAAATAACCCCCCCCCCTCTAACTATTCACCAAATTTAAGGGTGTCTACATCTGAGGAATTGAGGAAAAAGAAGAATGTCGGTGTACCTGCCCAGAATAAGAACAATATAAAATGTATGTACAATTTCCAAGTACCAAATGATAATAAAATCATCAAATATGTTAGACAATAAAAAAATGAAGTTTTTGAAGAAAATTTTCAACAATTTATCAGTTTACAACAACAATTAATGTTATGTAATAGCCACAAAAATTAGTGCTCAGAATTGCAACAAAATACTATGAAAACTTTGCATTTATCAAGTAGATTGTTTAACAATTATCACAATCAATTTTTGAGTGAGTTAAATGTGAGTTATGTATGTGTATGCAACAAATTAGTATGGATTAATATGGATGTATAATTTATTTTCAACAACAACAAGTTAACTAGTGAATTAGTCTAGTTTAGAGTTAGTAGAATTTAGCAAGAGCTTCAAGGAAGAGAGTTTGAGTGTTTGTTTGATCAATCATTCACTAAAGAAAGTGGAAAAGTGCCTTTTTGGTCTTATGGAGTCAATAAAACAACAAAAAAACTTGGAGAAAATAGAAATGATAATACTTGCCAAAGGAAAAGAGGTGGATGCAAGAGGTGTTGGATCTTCAAGGCCTACATCCAAATCTTGAAGACAAGTTCACTAGAGAGTAAGCACTTTTGGGCCCTAGTGAACCTTCCTTCCTCAGACTATTAAAAATATATTATGAAATAAGCAATTATAATGAAGCTATTAGAGTGATATCACTTTAGGGATATAGTAGTCACTTCTAAACAAGGTATACTTGACAAATTTAAACAAGCAGAAAAGCTAGAGAGAGAAAGAAGCAACTTGTGTTTCTCTCCTAGGGTTTAAGCAAGCAATCTCATAATATTCAACATGAAATAGGTAAAATTTACAACAAGAATTTATTATATGAACAAATTTCATATTTCTACTTACTTCACCAAGAATAATCAATCCAAACCCTAGTTGAAGATCTTCCACAATGAAAAATAGCCAAGATACACCATAAAAAGCCTCTCCAAGAAGATGTGCATTAGTTATTTAAGCCAATAGCCCTTAAAGAGGGAGAAAATTTCAGTCCACACTTGTTGTGTGATGAGTTATGATGAAAAAATGAAATTATCCAACCATATTTGTATGGGAAATCCTAGATAATTTACCCAAAAGTTGTGTCTTTTCACAAAACATAGCCTACATGTCAATTTGGCTCTTAAAATTTAAAATTAAATTATTTTTCACAAAATAAAACCCTAAAGAGGGTGATTTCATCCTTCCTAGGGTGATGTTAGGCTTGATCCATGAGACGTTGAGGTCATCTAGCAAAATGTTGGGCCTCCAAAGGCCCTCCTCCATGCCACACATGCCAAAACTGCAACCCAACATCTATCAATTTCAAACCCTATCCATGGGTCACATCATAGGAATATTAGGGTGACGTCCAAGGTCTCCAAAGCCAACATCTAGGTGGGGAAGGGTGGCCCCTCATCATCTAGGCCTGCCAAGGTGCCTCCACAAGAAACATCCTCTTCCTTCATTGTGAAAACTGGTCATCATTATCTTTGTTGTAGGAAAATCTCCCTGTGGATAGGTAGATCACCTCTAAGATCTTGACCCTAACTCTAGACAGAAAATGCTTAACGTGGACACTGACTTCCTTTCAAATCTATCTAAACTAACACATGAGAAGGAAGGATGACAAAAGTACCTCTTTATAGACATTTGTCCCTGCACGCTCCTAGTTGCGCTTCGATCCTTTGCTTCTCGCTGGATCCTATGGACAAAACAAGATACAACCACTTCCTACTCTATTGATATTAGCTTGAAAATATATCTATCAATTAATGATAATTTCATGTGACATTATATACAAACTAGAAAGAAACAGGCCAAGCGTGTCATATTGATGAGAATAACGAAGGCAGTACTTACAATCGTAGATGCGAATGCGACAGCTTTGTCGGGTCCTCTTCGTCTAACCCTTGCCTGAAATATCCACAACCTAGACAACAGCAGCTTCACTGATCACTTTCCTTTGGCTGACTGTGTGTTTTCTCCAATATCATAAGTTTCATACTAGTAGTTCTTCCCCCATCAGCTCTGTTCCAGCACCACTTATGAGATCATAAGTTTGGTGTGATTCTCCATTTTGCAGTCCCCTTTCACCATTAGAAATCTTTCTTATATAGCCTTGGAGAGGATTCAACCACTTGAGATATCCTTGGGGAAGTTGAGGATTTGCCTCCTTCAGTTGAGGATCTGCCCTAGGATCATGGTTGGACTAGGGATTCGAGCTCAACTACCTTCCAAGAATGAAAAGATGCTTCCCCCATTCATCTCAACAGCTTAACAACTGCCCAGAATAGGTAGTGCTCCCTCAAAAGAGCCATCAGAGCGCTGTAGCGCTCCCTTGTAGGCTTTAGGGGGGCGCCAATGCTCTCAAAATCTATAGCGCTCCCTCAAAAGGGCCAGGGGAGCATTATAATGCTCCCTGACAGTGTAAGGGGGAGCGTCGGTGCTCCGAGATAGTGTAAGGGGGAGCTCTCCCCTCCAAAAACTCAGTTTTTGAGGTGCTTTTAGATGGCAAAAGGTTTGCAAGCCTGCTGACTCATTTCTCCTCTCCCAAATCAAATGTTTGAGGTGTTTCAAGTGTCCTTCTCATGTCGTTATAGGCACGCCATAGGCATCATGGCAGTATGCTTCTTTGACACATGTGACACTTGTGAGAAACATGCGACACTTGCGACCTTGTGAGCAAAATGTGACACTTACGACCTTTGTAATGACGACACTTGCGACACTATCAAAGTGAGTAATTTTGATGTGTAACAGATTGCCCCCCAAAGTATGAAGTTAGAAGATAGGAACTGATAACTGAAATACTTTGTAGATGCTCAAGCAAGGGTATAGACTCAGAGAACCTGACGGAAGCTGCACACAAACATCCAACAAATATCATGACCTATTTCAAAACCCAAGGCAGGCATACCTATGCTTGGGTGATCAAGACTTGTAAGATATGGCTGCCATCAAATACACTGCGGATCCATAAGTGTATTGATAAAAAGGTATAGCCACCGGAGATACAATGTGGATCTATACTCTGATGACTTGGACTGATCGTAGCCATGAAGAATACACAGTGGATCTAAGAGATGACAAGACATAGCCACCACCAATACAAAGTGGATCTATGTAACAGTGTATGTGTTCTTTGTCCAATAGAAACTCCTTCACAGCCTGGGTGAAGTATATATCAAAGTGGTTACTCAACCCAGGGTCTTCTCACCAATCCCAACGTGGTACGATCCTAACCATGTGAATAGATGTCTTGATGTCAAACATGGCAGAAACCACTTGATTACCAGTCAATGCTGTGAACCGTTAACAAGTGCGAGGGAAATCATCATTAATGTCAATGATTCCCAAGGTACCCTAGTACATTCCAGTGAATGTGAATAGATGAGCTGAAGTCGAACACCCATGGAATCATTCGATCAGAGGTCAATGATGTAAACCTACTGTCGAATGTGAGGAGGCCTACCATTGAGGCATGTATATCCCAAAGTACTAACTGGTTTCTAAGTCTGATTCCCGGATAATGTGTTGAAGTTGACAGGAATAGACTCATCGAGGTAGGGCCTTGATGTATCCCCCATCAACGACATGAAACAAACATAGAGATGTAATTGGCAGATCGGATGGACATGGACTGACATAGGTTTTGAGGAAAGATATTTGGGATGGCTGACTTTCGAGGCAGATACTTCCCTTGAACACTGAGGCACAACAACAAACATGACATGGACCAAAAATATGCAGTGGATACTGTGACTTGCGTCGGGTGACCCAAAGGAGTGAAAGGAACTCAAAGGATTGGCTCAGTGCAGAGGTTCAGCGGATTATGATATGTGCAAATGACAAAGTGTCGTGTTCAAGGGTGACTATAAGAAGTGTTGGATGATGTTCTCAAGAGACTGCTTGGCTTGCTCCTTTCAATTTTTTCCCCCATCCAGATAGATGAGTACCTCTTTTTGATTTAATGAGCTCGAGGAGGATAACACGTACTCGATATAACTCACCTTCGGTAAGTTCCTCTTCCTTTGTTTAACGAACTGGAAGAAGTAAGGGTTCGGTCCCATATGGGCCTGTCGATGTGTGCTTTAACGAGTTCAAAGATAGAAAACTCGAAGGTTTTTCAGGATTATAGAGTTTGGAAAAACACTTAAAAGAGAACTCTCTCAGTTCCTTTTTCGTACAATAGCCTAACGAGACCGAAAAAGGGTTAAACTATCGCTCAAAAGACGCCCCTTCTGACCTTTTAACGAGTGTGAAAGGAAGAAAGGTCACTCGACAATCTTTTCATATTTAGAGAGTCTGAAAAGGGTTTAAAGATGAATCCAGGGGGGGTCCTTTTTCGTGTGGTGTCCATACAGGTCTGAAAAAGAGATAAAAGTTTACCCGGTTGCATTCTCATGTATTTATGAGCATGAGAAAGAACAAAGACTAAGCTCAGTATGCCCCCATATTGAAAGCTGGTGGCTTAGCTCCAGAATGATCATCAAAGGCTGGAGACATGCCCCCCAAGCTTCAATTCATTCACCGACTTTGAGGTTGTCACCAATTTATATGCTAGATGGAGAAAAAGGATACAGGTGGATGAAATGAAGGTTCAAAAATGATACCTAACGAAAGACTCGACTCGACATCTACGAGATCTGGCGAAAGACTCAACTTGAAGGGAGAGGTGATTGTTTCATTTTTTAATGAGCTTGACACATGAAAAGAACTATGCTTAGGGTTTCGGGTTTGATCCCCAGATTGTTGTTTCATTTTTTAACGAGCTTTCTATATAGAAGAAAACTATGCTCAAAGCCTCTGTTTCATTTTTTAACGAGCTTGCCACAAAGAAGAGAAACTATGATCGTGACCTCTGTTTCATTTTTTAATGAGCTTTCCACAGAGAAGAGAAAATATGCTCATGGTTGCTTCTTGATCATGGCTTCCAAGAGGATAACACCCTAGAAGGATACCATGTCAATGGATAAAATGTGGTCATGGCCTCCAAGAGATCTTCGCTGGATGGAAGATAATCACTCGAGGAGGAACACATGTCGAGGGTCGTGACAGGGGTAAGGAGATCAAGCTCCAACAACCCTACCGAAGAGATCACCATGTCAACTACCGGATCCAAATCATCGGAAGTTGAGGTCATGGGAGACAATGCCACATAATTGACATGTGGCGGGGGTGATACTGTCTGCATATAAGAACCACTTAGGGAGGTAACCCAATCGGGGCCGATGAATGAAAGTTGATCAATAGTCACAATTCTTCCATCGTAAGGGAAAGATATCACACGAAAAAGAGTGGATACAATAGCTTTCATGGAATACACATAATCCTGCCCAAGGAGTAAAGAGAAATCCAAGGGGTCTTGGACTACCATGACATCAATAAAGATAGTTTTCCTTCCTAAAGTTACAGGAAACTGAGGAAGGATCCCTAAAGGTTGACTAGTTCTTCTGTTAAAAGCTAACAGATTCTGTGTAACCGGTGCAAGTTGCGGACAACCCAAAGTGTACCAAGCAATAGAAGACAAAATACTAATGGATGCACCTTCATCTATCATCATTTGAGGAACGTCCCGACCATGAACCTGTACTGTAATCTGGAAAGGAACTGAGAGGGAAGACGAGGTCCAGTTAGCACACCCCAATCAAAAAGGATGGCCTCATTACTTGGAGGGGGTTCCACAGGAGGAGGAGGAACGCCCCCAGGCATGGTAGAGTTTGTATTAACAAGAAAAACATGGGCAATATCAGGTTTACTCTCTAGAAGGAGGGTAGGATTGACCGATGATTGGATCGGATCGACCAATGGTGGACTTGGATAGACCACTTTAGCACTCTTCAGAGGAAGAGTGGGACTGACCAAGGAAGGGACTAGATCAGTCACTTTGACATTCCTCAATGGAGGAATGGGATCGACCGATGGTGAAATTGGATCGACCGCTTTGGTGTCACTCTCTTGATGAAGAGCGGGGTTGATCGATGACGGAACTAGATCAACTACTTGGGTTCGTGGTTCAATCGAGGAGGAAACTAGATTGACCACCTGATCAACCGGACTGACCGGGGATGGAACCGGATTGATCAGTCCATCAACCAACGATGGGTCAGAGGAAAGCTTACGATAACCTTTTGTAAGTTGAAGTTTTTCCAAAAGAGAAGAAGCCTCGTCCATGCAAGGACAAAGGTGAGAGTAATGATTACCTTTACATAACATGCAAGGGAACTTGACAATTTTCTTCTTCCTACCAACCTGAACATCACTAGTTGACAGGGTATCATCGACATGACTGACAGAGGTCGATGACGTGGAGGACCACATTTCTAATACCTGGGTAAGACTGGGGAAATCCCTCAGAAAGTGTTCACCCTTACAAAGGCTACAAGGGAATTTGGGTTTTGGATTCTTCATTTTAATCTTGTTGACCTCATCAACACTCCCAGTACTATTAACAGTAACTGGTTTCTTAGAGCCAACATCTGATGTTGTTGGGGCCTTGGTCCTTTTTGGGCTCTTCTTCTTCTTCTCTTTCTGTTTCTTCTTCTTCTGATCAACCTGGCTACTCGGTTTAGAACTTTCACTAGGTGAAGAAGGAGAAATGGAAGGAGACTTGATGGGCGAAGAAGGCAAAAATTCGACGTGAGGTTGATGTGTGGGTGGTTTATTGACATCCAAAGTATTAGGTGCAACTGAAACATTGGGAGGATTCATGATCACCAGAGTGGGGAACAACCAAACTGGTAATCCAATAGTGAGTCCCGGAAGACTCAGTGTGGCAACATATGGAGGACCAAAGTTTCCAAATGAAGGAAAGGTATAAGGTTCCCCAGAAGAAGGGGTTCCACCATTGGTAC
>ML816174.1:0-11993 GCA_009831015.1 Picea engelmannii | reverse complement strand
ACAATGTGGATCTATACTCTGATGACTCGGACTGATCGTAGCCACGAAGAATACACAGTGGATCTACGAGATGACAAGACATAGCCACGACCAATACAAAGTGGATCTATGTAATAGTGTATGTGTTCTTTGTCCAATAGAAACTCCTTCGCAGCCTGGGCGAAGTATATATCAAAGTGGTTACTCAACCCAGGGTCTTCTCACCAATCCCAAGGTGGTACGATCCTAACCATGTGAATAGATGTCTTGATGTTGAACATGGCAGAAACCACTTGATTACCAGTCAATGCTGTGAACCGTTAACAAGTGCGAGGGAAATCACCATTAATGTCAATGATTCCCAAGGTACCCTAGTACATTCCAGCGAATGTGAATAGATGAGCTGAAGTCGAACACCCATGGAATCATTCGATCAGAGGTCAATGATGTAAACCTACTGTCGAATGTGAGGAGGCCTACCATTGAGGCATGTAGATCCCAAAGTACTAACTGGTTTCTAAGTCTGATTCTCGGATAATGTGTTGAAGTCGACATGAATAGACTCGTCGAGGCAGGGCCTTGATGTATCCCCCATCAACGACATGAAACAGACATAGAGATGTAATTGGCAGATCAGATGGACATGGACTGACATAGGTTTTGAGGCAAGATATTTGGGATGGCTGACTCTCGAGGCAGATACTTCCCTTGAACACTGAGGCACAACAACAAACATGACATGGACCAAAACTATGCAGTGGATACTATGACTTGCGTCGGGTGACCCAAAGGAGTGAAAGGAACTCAAAGGATTGGCTCAGTGCAGAGGTTCAACAGATTATGATATGTGCAAATGACAAAGTGTCATGTTCAAGGGTGACTCTAAGAAGTGTTGGATGATGTTCTCAAGAGACTGCTTGGCTTGCTCCTTTCAATTTTTTCCCCCATCCAGATAGATGAGTACCTCTTTTTTATTTAATGAGCTCAAGGAGGATAACATGTACTCGATATAACTCACCTTCGGTAAGTTCCTCTTCCTTTGTTTAACGAACTGGAAGAAGTAAGGGTTCGGTCCCATATGGGCCTGTCGATGTGTGCTTTAACGAGTTCAAAGACAGAAAACTCGAAGGTTTTCCAGGATTATAGAGTTTGGAAAAACACTTAAAAGAGAACTCTCTCAGTTCCTTTTTCGTACACTAGTCTAACGAGACCGAAAAAGGGTTAAACTATCGCTCAAAAGATGCCCTTTCTGACCTTTCAACGAGTGTGAAAGGAAGCAAGGTCACTCGACAATCTTTTCATATTTAGAGAGTCTGAAAAGGGTTTAAAGATGAATCCAGGGGGGTTCCTTTTTCGTGTGGTGTCCATACAGGTCCGAAAAAGACATAAAAGTTTACCCGGTTGCATTCTCATGTATTTACGAGCACGAGAAAGAACAAAGACTAAGCTCAGTATGCCCCCATCTTGAAAGCTGGTGGCTTAGCTCCAGAATGATCATCAAAGGCTGGAGACATGCCCCCCAAGCTTCAATTCATTCACCGACTTTGAGGTTGTCACCAATTTATATGCTAGATGGAGAAAAAGGATACAGGTGGATGAAATGAAGGTTCAAAAATGAGACCTAACGAAAGACTCGACTCGACATCTACGAGATCTGGCGAAAGACTCAACTTGAAGGGAGAGGTGATTGTTTCATTTTTTAACGAGCTTACTATAGAGAAGAAAACTATGCTCAAAGCCTCTGTTTCATTTTTTAACGAGCTTGCCACAAAGAAGAGAAACTATGATCGTGACCTCTGTTTCATTTTTTAACGAGCTTTCCATAGAGAAAAGAAAATATGCTCGTGGTTGCTTCTTGATCATGGATTCCAAGAGGATAATGCCCTAGAAGGATACCATGTTAATGGATAAAATGTGGTCATGGCCTCCAAGAGATCTTCGTTGGATGGAAGATAATCACTCGAGGAGGAACACATGTTGAGGGTCGTGACAGGGGTAAGGAGATCAAGCTCCAACAACCCTACCGAAGAGATCACCATGTCAACTACCGAATCCAAATCGCCGGAAGTTGAGGTCATGGGAGACAATGCCACATAATTGACATGCGGCGGGGGTGATATTGTCTGCATATAAGAACCACTTAGGGAGGTAACCTAATCGGGGCCGATGAATGAAAGTTGATCAATAGTCACAATTCTTCCATCGTGAGGGAAAGATATCACACGGAAAAGAGTGGATACAATAGCTTTCATGGCATACACATAATCCTGCCCAAGGAGTAAAGAGAAATCCAAGGGGTCTTGGACTACCATGACATCAATAAAGATAGTTTTCCTTCCTAAAGTTACAAGAAACTGAGGAAGGATCCCTAAAGGTTGACTAGTTCTTTTGTTAAAAGCTAACAGATTCTGTGTAACCGGTGCAAGCTGCGGACAACCCAAAGTGTACCAAGCAATAGAAGACAAAATACTAATGGATGCACCTTCATCTATCAGCATTTGAGGAACGTCCCGACCATGAACCTATACTGTAATCTGGAAAGGAACATGAGAGGGAAGACGAGGTCCAGTTAGCACACCCCAATAAAAAAGGATGGCCTCATTACTTGGAGGGGGTTCCACATGAGGAGGAGGAACGCCCCCAGGCATGGTAGAGTTTGTATTAACAAGAAAAACATGGGCAATATCAGGTTTACTCTCTAGAAGGATGGTAGTATTGACCGATGATTGGATCGGATCGACCAATGGTGGACTTGGATAGACCACTTTAGCACTCTTCAGAGGAAGAGTAGGACTGACCAAGGAAGGGACTAGATCAGTCACTTTGACATTCCTCAATGGAGGAATGGGATCGACCGATGGTGAAATTGGATCGACCGCTTTGGTGTCACTCTCTTGATGAAGAGCGGGGGATAGGGTGGAACAGTTACAATGGCGACCTACTTAACGGACTTACGCCTTGGTGCAAGCTTCCACGCAACAATTGTGGATTTACCCTCCAAGGAGCCCGAGTGAGTTTGACCAATGTCTGCTCCAGGTACAGTGAGACTTCTCGTCACCGTCACCTTGTGTAAGACCCTAAAGATTATGGCCACTAAGGTTACCAATTCGCAGTCAGCCCCTGGGCATGAACAGTCGACAGTCTAATCCAAACGTACGGGCAGGGTATCGAGCCTGAAATCAACTAAAAGGCTTCCATGCAGTAATTGTGGATTTACCTTGAAGTGATCCCCATAATACGATCTGACCACCACAATCAATTAAACCACAGAGGGTTAGTCCCCGTAGCTCACCTGAATGCGACCTCGTGCGTAACCCTTGTGTGAGAAGGGGATCCCAGGCAGACTTATACGATAACTGGATTTGACTCTCCCTAACTCAGGATGCTAGTTTTTGTTTTGGAAACTTTGGAGAGTTATGCTCACAGCCTTAATCCAAATTACTAAGCCTATTCTACTGTTGGTGGAGGATCCTAGAAAAGAAAAAGTTCCAAATAATTTTTAATTAGCGTTGATTTTTATGGTTGTTCCTTACGCAAAGGGGTGCATGGAAGTGAAACAAATGGAATTATGACTCAGACCCAAAGAGTGAATTGAATATGATAAGTAATCATTTCTTTTTGATGAACATCTATCTAAGGGAGAGAGAAAGTTCTTTTTCACTAACAAGCACAAATACGGAGTGTCCTCAAACAATTCTTTTTCTCGATCAAATCTTGATGTAATGCTAAAGATTTCAAATGCCTTCTAATATGCACGAGCAATCATGAAGATGTCTTTTATTGTTTTCATATGAATAATGATTAATTCAAGACAATGCTCGTCTTGCTAATTATCTTTTTGTATGAATGAAAATCAAACTAGCACAAGCAAAAGTCATACAAACAATACACCCTTTCGTTGCAATCAAAACGAAAAGCGAAAGAAAAGAAACAATCAAAGAAAAAAACAAGCTTCACACCCAAAAAAAAAGGTTGAAGAACAATGATCTTGACTAAAATCAAGATGAAGAGATTTGTAGGCCTTTGATGACCTTCACCAAGGTTTTTACTCAGTTAAAAAGAGAGAAAGACAATGCATGGGTCTCAAACTCCAATCAACAGAAAAAATCAATAACAATAGTGAAGAAGGCTACAAGATTCAACTAGTAAGATGTTCGTTCTTCAAAAAGACAGATGTCAAGGCTAAAAAGGAAGAAACATCGACTCACAAGGTTACTCAGCAGAAGAGACACAGAGGCAAAACCCAGAAAAAGAAATTCTGGAAGGTTTTTTGGCCAAAAGAGGACTGGCGCTCTGTTGCCAAAGGAAAGGAGCATTATAGAACTATGTGCAAAGCTATGGGGGAGCGCTGGCGCTCTGTTAACACTAGGACAGGGGCGCCAGGGTCTAAAACTCCCAAAAATGTCAAAAAATTCCAAAAATTGAAATTCAAACCCGACAACTATGCTGAGTATGATGGGACAAGGATCTAATCAGCTCATGAAACCAATCAAAAGAGGATTGAACTAGGTCTGAAACAATCAAGGGGTAAAACTAGGTCAATGAGGAGAAAACCAAAACAAGAAGTTTCGATTTGAGGCTATCTCCCCAGTGGAGTCATCAGTTTCTGTTGTAGGAAAATCTCCCTGCGGACAGGTAGATCGCCTCTAAGGGCTTGACCCTAACTCTAGACAAAAAATGCTTAACGTGGACACTGACTTCCTTTCAAATCTATCTGAACTAACACATGAGAAGGAAGGATGACAAAAGTACCTATTTATCAACATTTGTCCCTGCACGCTCCTAGTTGCACTTCGATCCTTTGCTTCTCGCTGGATCCTGTGGACAAAACAAGATACGACCACTTCCTACTCTATTGATATTAGCTTGAAAACAGATCTATAAATTAATGATAAGTTCATGTGACATTATACACAAACTAGAAAGAAACAGGCCAAGCGTGTCATATTGATGAGAATAACGACAACAATACTTACAATCGTAGATGCGAATGCGAAAGCTTCATTGAGTCCTCTTCATCTAACCCTTGCCTGAAAGATCCACAACCTGGACAACAATAGCTTCACTGATCACTTTCCTTTGGCTGACTGTGTGTTTTCTCCAAGATCATAAGTTTCATACTAGCAGTTCTTCCCCAATCAGCTATGTTCTAGCACCATTTATGAGATCATAAGTTTGGTGTGATTCTCCATTTTGCAGTCCCCTTTCACCATTAGAAAGATTTATTATATAGCCTTGGAGAGGATTCAACCACTTGAGATATCCTTGGGGAAGTTGAGGATTTGCCTCCTTCAGTTGAGGATCTGCCCTAGGATCATGGCTGGACTAGGGATTCAAGCTCAACTTACTTCCAAGAATGAAAAGATGCTTCCCCCATTCATCTCAACAGCTTAACAACTGCCCATAATAGGTAGCGCTCCCTCAAAAGGGCCATCAGAGCGCTGTAGCGCTCCCTTGTAGGCTTTAGGGGGGCGCCAACACTCTCAAAATCTATAGCACTACCTCAAAAGGGCCAGGGGAGCGTTATAATGCTCCCTGATAGTGTAAGGGGGAGCGTCGGTGCTCCGAGATAGTGTAAGGGGGAGCGCTCCCCTCAAAAAACTCATCTTTTGAGGTGCTTTCAGATGGAAAAAAGTTTGCAATCCTGCTGACTCATTTCTCCTCTTCCAAATCAAATGTTTGAGGTGTTTCAATTGTCCTTCTCATGTTTTTATAGGCACGACATAGGAATCATGGCAGTATGCTTCCTTGACACATGCGACACTTGTGAACAACATGCGACACTTGCGACCTTGTGAGCAAAATGAGACACTTGCGACCTTTGTAATGATGACACTTGCGACACTATCAAAGTGAGTAATTTTGATGTGTAACAATCTTGCCCCAAAACTGGGGTCTCTGCATCCATACTTGGGCTTCAACCCCTCGTGAAGGTATGAACTGATCATCTCGTGATGAATACCTATCCACCAGGTAAGGTCCTACAAAGAAAAAAAATTATGCCATCCATGGGTTCATGAGTCACAAGTATCATAACAAGTAATCCACATCTAATAATCAAACCACCCAAACATGTGCATGAAAAACCCCTTTTCAAACTAAACAAATGCTCAAGGATGTTATACAATTTGTCAAATTTAGGTGTCGGAGGGGTCTCAAGGTGCTCTATTGGGTCAATCATTCCTCTGGTCTAGGGTGTTTCCTAAGTGGAACCTATCCTAGTCATGTGTGCATGTGGGATGATGTGGGGTGAACTTCTTGGCATGGGGTTCATGACATACAAGGGTTTGTATTATCTTATCTATGGGCGCCTTTGTAGAGGGTGAGATTCCATTTGTCCGTGATACAATTTTTCCAAGCCCACTTATTTGGCATTCTTGTATCTCTTTCTTGCATGTTTAAAGGAAAAATATAGAGGCCACTATCCTGGCTTGGTGTCTAGATAATGATAGTGTCATTCACAAATACCTCACAGAAATGAGAAGGTTGGCTCATGATGATACCCCCTTCCTCTCAGTGATGTAACTGGGAGCCACTACCTTGGATTGGTGACCATATGATGGTAATTTCATACCGCTAAATACCCATTATCATGATAGGTCGGCTTGTGATGAGACCTCCTATCCTCCAACTAACCCCTTGACTATTCACTATCATTTATTTTGTAGGTCTCCCATTTCTTATAGAGAAGCATTTCATTTCTTTCTTGGGGATCCCTGGGTGAATCATTTCAAATTTTTATGATTGGATTTCAAATTTTTCTAGCTACTTTTAACCTCTGGGCCTTTAGCCCCTTCTTCCTATGATATAAGGTACAATCCCTTCTCGGGTCAGTACACTCGAAAGTCCCAAAAGGTGAGGAGATGGAGGGAAAGAAGCATGGAAAGTGACAAGTAAGGTCGGGAATGAATGATGACTCTTCAAAGAACCATCCAGTAGAAACCTATTCCCAAGGGTAACCAACTTACTAGGACACAATGACACCCACCAGGTTTAAATAAGGAAAAAATCATAAATTCCAAGCAAACATTTTTAAATCAAGAAAGATCTTTTGCAAAATGCTCAAATGATTCAAATATTAGGTGAAACTTACCATGATACCCAGACTCATTACCTCATGGATCAAGACACATTTCCTTCTAGGAGTAGGCCGATGTGGTGGATGTTGTTGTTGGTGATGTGTAGAATGCATCAATGAAAAGAAGGGCCCTCCAGGGCTATGCTTTTCCCATCCATCTCTCGACACTCCATGTCTGCAACTTGTGGGCCTAGAGACATTATCTCCTTAGTTACCCCTGATTTGGGGGGTAACATGGTCATAATATTTTGGTGCTAATTTATTGTCCTTATTTTGTTTCTTGAGGCGCATCTATTCATATGGTTGTAGCCTAAAAAATACTCGATTCCCCACTTCAAATTCCCTTTCACTGCAATGTTGATTTGCTTGTTGTTTCATCATATTTTGTGCCATAACCAACTTGTCCTTCAATAGTTTGATATCCTCTTGTTGATTCCCTATGTGGTGCTCCACTACTTGAACCTTTGTAGTCCCTTTCAAGGGTAATGTTATGGATGGGGGATGATATGCATAAAGTGCTATAAATGGGGAGATTTTTAGTGAAGTATGGAAGGATGTGTTGTACCACCATTCTACCAAGGGAAACTGCTTGACCCATTGTTTCTGTTTATCAAATGCAAATAAATGAAGATATCATTCTAGACACTTATTCACAATCTCAGTTTTTATTGTTTTTAGTTTTCTGTGGTGAGAGTGGATGATAGAATTATTCAAAAAGTCCACAATCGTCATTTCGATTATCAACATTTCGGATATCTAGTTGGATCCATTGTCAGAACAAATAGTCGAGTAGGTGAAGAGGGAGACCAAACATATAAATATGAGAAAAGAAGACGCAAGGAACCCTAGATGAGAACTGCAAACGTCGGTTTTAAAACCCTAAACCTTATTAAAGTATAGATAAATATTCATAAAGAATAGATAGATTTTAAAAGTTAGGTTTTAATAGGTGTTAACAATAGGTAATAATAGGTATTTATAAGTATTAAAAAATTTAATAAATCGTAATAGGTCTTAATAACATGTAATGGTAATTATATTATTAAGATATTATTAAAATACTTATGATAGATACTAAATAGTATAGATAAACTTTGATAGAGAGAGACATTTTAATAAGTATTTAGTGATGGGTAATAATAGGTATTAAAAGGTATTTAGTAAAGGGTAATAATACTAATAATAAGGTAGTATTAATAGATGTTAATAGGCATTGATAAAATGTAAAACAATAATATTAATGTATTATTAGGGTCATAATAATATATACTACAAAGTAGTTAACCATAAAAAGGTGATAATATTTGTGAAAAAAGGTGTATAGTTGTTAACCTTAAAAGTAATGAGCGAAAGGTAAGTTTAGGCATTGTTTTAAATTATGGTATCAATAAGTATTAATATTAAAGTTATTAAGGTATTGCTAGTATCATAATAATAGATACTACAAAGTAGTTAACCCTAAAAATAATAAGGAAAATGTAATAATACAATTATAATAAAAGTAGTTTTAGGTATTGTTAAGAACATAATAATAGATTCGCTGGTTGTATTTAGTCCTTGATTGAAGAACCTGTTAACATGTTTAATGCACTTCATAGTTACTGTTAAGATCATTAATGGGGCTTTCTTACACCAATTCTTGCTTCCAAAAAATTGCCATTCCCTTTCTTTTTTCCCTCTACTTTCCCTTTCTGGTTACTTACTCATTTTTGGGAAAATGTATATGTGCGGGAGTTGGTGGATTCACGTCTTCAAATTTCCATTGTTACTTTTATATCACCTGCCCGACTGACCACTTCCCCGTTTCATATTGAAAATTTTTTTTGAATCACGAGTTTCCGGGTAGGCGGGTTCAACATTGTGTTTCCGTTGTTCCTCTACCTAGAAACAACGCTCGGAGTTCCACGATCTACAAATTAGCAAACAAATTCCCCTTCATCTCGTTTTCTTTCACTTTATGTTTACTTGGTCCTTTTTTCGAATGTGTCCTTTTTCTAAATGTCTCATGCTTTTATATACAACATCCAAAGTTTTTCAATATACAAATTGCTTTCTCAACATTGCGCTTCCATTGTTCCCCTACATACAAAAAACACACAAAATTTCATGATATATAAATTGATGGCCAAAATCTGTCATTGCCAAATACAATTTGACCATCGGCCCCTCATCTCTCCTGGCTGTATCTTGTGACCCTTTTTTTTTTTTTGTAACCCGCTTGACCACTTTTCATACTTGGGATTTTCTTAGAATCTGTTTCGCAGGTTGGCGGGTGGACGAAATGTACAATACTTATTCGCTCTTCACCATCCCCTCTACCTTCGTACTTCTTTCTAGATATGCAATTTTTAAGATTTAATGTTAGTAGTTCATCGTGCAGGAACCATTAAGATTGTCATTAATGTCCGGAAGGCTGGAGAAGATTTGTCATTAATACGAATTAAACTAAGATTTGCGGAGAAGAGTGTTATCCTTTCCAAGTATTCATTTCAAAAATGATGTAATTTCTTTCGTGTGTCGGCCAGTTGGCACCTTTAAGAAACCTCTAATTCTTAATCACTCTTCGTCATCACTGCCACCTTCACACTTTTTTCTAAATATGTAATTAGTAAGATTTAATGGTAACAAATCATTATGCACGAACCCTGGAGATTTTCATTGATAATTGAAAGGCTCGAGGAGATCTTCCATTGATACACATTAAACCAAGATTTGTGGAGGGTTATATTATCCCTCCCCAATTTTAATTTCAAACATCCTCTAGAGAAAATGAAAATTCGCTTTAACTTATGGCAATAGTTCTGTCCAGATACAGTAAACACCTTTGGCCATGATGGCTAGAGGTTCCAGTATTCTAGGGCTATTCTTACTACTCATCTCCCTCCACCCAGGAACAAAAAAGGTGATGGTCTGTTGGTGCACCAAGAGATATATTTCAATCCAAAGAATTCCAAGGCAACCCCGCCTGCTCGAACAACTTGCCCAATTGCATTGATGGTTGGCATAGAGGTTGATGCGATGGATTCTGAGCCAGAATAAGATGATCTGATGGATGATGATACAACAATGGATGATGGAAATGCAGAGACTCTTCCCACTCCTGTGCCCAAATTGATGTTGGCATGTTTACAAGAAGAATGTGCTTGTCATTGATGGAACGAACAACAAAGAACCAAACCTCGAGAGCGCAGAAGACTAGAAATATTAGAAGAGATAACAGTTTCCAGAAGTACAGACGAGGTCCAAGAGACGGACTCGAAGGAGGAGCAAAGGTCAAGACCCATGAACACTTAGAAAACCTTCTAAGTTAGAGAGATCATAAGCTCAGAAGGAAGAGAGACAGTGGTCGTTGGATCACCGATACAGAGGACCAACATTCGTCGGATTGAATTAATGGAAGGATAGGATAAGTGGGGCAAAATGATTGAGAATTCGATCATCCAAATTTTCGTCAGCCACCAGATTGATTTAAGTGGAAGGATAGGATAAGTAAGGGCTGAGATCTGAGATCTTGATCACTTGAATTTCTGTCAGCCATCAGATTGAAATAAATGGAAGGATAGGATAAGCAAATATGGACAATCATTGGATTTAATCCAAGGCAAATATGCATCACAGATAGATCGAGCCATTGATCTAAGATCTTGATCAACAAAAAAAATTGTTTCAGGTCTAAATATGTGAGGAGGTTACACTCCAGAGAAATCACTTTGAAGAGTTTTATTTTGAGATTTGAAATCCCCGAAGTCTCAAGAGCTGGTGATCAGAATCTGGACCAGGGGTCAAAATTTAGCCCAAAAATGAAAGTGTTTGGAATCTCCTCAAAACGAACAGGTGTGTATCCCTCATCGTCATGAACCCAACGCACTTCAAACGAGGTCAAATGGATATCAGATGAGTGAGATATCACGATCTGTTCGATTTTCTAAACAAGCAAAAAAAAAGTTGATGATTGTACAGTCTGTACATGCTGACATGGCAGGGTATGACTCACACATGGAATATGACATGGCAAGTGTTGACGTGTTAGTGCTGAGTTGGAAGTTTGGGTAGACATTTGGGTGAATGCATGTGAGACACATGGCATTGTTTTGGCTAATGGAGTGGTGCCACGTGGCCCAGACGTGGGCTGCCACGTGTTACCTAGGTTTTGGTATGTTAAAAGTTATGTTGGAGTCCGTAGGAATCGACCCCGAGACCTCCCACATGGTCAATGCTTCGGCAATGTGTGGGCTACCACTATCCCACACGGTGGTACTTAATATGTATATGTTCAAATATATATTTAAGTTTGTGTATGTGGCATTTTGGAGCAGGGTCCGGGCTGGGGCTTAGCCCCAGCCCTCGGGTATATGCGCTACCCCCCATATGACCATGCCCCACATATTTGTGTGCAGTTATTTAAACCATAAAATGGATCACTCCCATCACTTGACACTTGTCATGCCCTCATCCAATCTTGGAACGAGCCCCTTTTTGCGCGTTAAGACTTGGCCACATGGACCCATGCGCCCAACACCTCCGTCTTTGGGGGCCCAAATACCGCTAACGGTGAGAAATTTTGGCACCAATTTCGGAATGTGCATGGGTGCTAGGTTTATGCATGGGAAATTCCCATAATCCATGTTACTCACACAGGAGGTGCGAATTGGCGAACCAAAGACAACAAGCTTGAAGGAGGAAATGGTAGGAGGCCTAACTTCTTCATCTTTTGGCCAAATGAGGTGCTGAAAAAGCCTAGCTAGGGGTTTTTGGATGTTCTGAATCCATTGGCACTATTTTCAAAGCCTTTTGGAGACATCTTTTGCAGGTTTTTCTACTTTGAAGTTTCAGGATCTCTAGGGAGCTTAGGGCCACCATTGAAGGAGGCCATGCTCAGATGACCCCAAGTCTATTTTCTCTGACTGAATAGTCACTTTTGACTAATTTTTATGCT
>ML816173.1:88573-123654 GCA_009831015.1 Picea engelmannii | reverse complement strand
CCTTGAAAAAGAGATAATTTCAGATAATAAGCCTCTTCGAGGGGGAAACCTCCTTTTACCCCACTTAAATGTTCAAGTACAAGATGATTCAAAATGAAAATGTCTCCTTGGTATATATAGGAGACTAGGAGGTTTAATGGCCTGAAGCCGACATAAATAAAATAACATTACTAATATAAATTACAACTAATGGCCTAAAGCCGACATAAATAAAATAACATTACTAATCTAATATGCCCCAATTAAGTGGTAATGAGCCAATATTAGGGCTTAACACGGATAATGCCTGCGTTAAGAAGTTCTTGAACCATTTTCTCAATTTCATTTTTTTGGGAAAAGGGGTGACGATAGGGACGAATATTGGGAGGAAGGCTTCATAGTATAAGGGGAATCGAATGATCATGAACACCACGGGAAGGCGGGAGTCCCTGGGGAGTGGAAAATAGCAACTAATGTTCAGAGAGGGTGGATTGGAGGTCTTGCGACATAGAGGGTGTCTTAGTTGCTTGTATGACATGGAGTTGGGAAATAACACCAGAATGACCTTTTTGAGCATATTTTCCATGTGATGGGAACTAATGATATCAGGTGAACCGACGGTGATGCCTTGGAACTTATATTGTTGTCCCTCCTGGTCGAATTGCATGGTTAATTCCTTGAAATCCATGAGAATGGGACCCAAAGTCCTTAGCCAGTCTACATCCAACACAATGTCACAACCGCCCATGTCGATAGCAAACATATGATATTTCAGGTGGTAGTCACCAATTTGGAGACACACATTTTCACAATGCCCTCCACATTTCATGGAGCCTCCAATTGCAATCATGATTTGGAAATTATTGACTGCATGGATATAACAATGAGTTTCTTGGGCAATGCGGCGATGAATAAAATTATGGGTGCTTCCACTATCAACAAGGATGATGACCTTCCTATGCTTGATGTAACCAATTAGCTTGAGGGTTTGGGGAGCAGAGAAGTCAGTGAGAGAATTTAGGGAAATGACCGGTTCTACTTCAGGAGGGTCTGAGGGAGGGGTTATGTATGTGGGTTCAGGTGACTCAGACGCAAGGGGAGTTTCATCATCCTTTTCTGAAACATCCTCCGAGATGGCCATACAAATATTTTGTTCCTTACACTTGTGGCCCGAAAAATATTTGTCATCACAATTATAACAAAGGCCTTTGAGTTGGCATTCATCCATTTCGGCTCCGGTCAATTTTTGGATCTTTAAGGGAGTGGAAGGAGGAGTGGGATTTACTAGTTTAGTGCGAGGAATAAAGGAGGGTTTCTCGTTTTGAGAAGAGACAGCTTGTAGTGCTTCCTTAGCTCGTTTAGTAGCCTCCACCCAACTCTGAGGTCGAGCCATGAGAACATGGGCACAAATATCATCCTTGAGGCCACTGATAAAACATTCTCGGAAAAAAGCATCAGACATGTCCTCTGTACAAAAAGACAATCACTCAAAAGAAGCTATAAAGTCTTCCACTATCCCATATTGTTTCAATTTTGTCAAACGACCTAAATGGTTGGTGTGGGTGTCAAAGTGTTCATAAAGCTCTGCCACAAAGTGTGTCCAAGAAAAATACCCTTGATGAGAAGTTTTTCTCCATTGCCACCATTGCCAATGTTCTTGATCTAAATGGAGAACACCATACCGGATATTGGCCAAGTCATCTGTAATGTTGTACAAAGAGAAATAATGTTTCATTTGAGTTACCCAACCAATGGGATCTGAGCCATCAAATTTGGTCACATCCACCCGCGGAAGTCGTAGGTCACGCTGAAAGTGATGGGGATGAAAATTATGGGAATGAGAGGAAGTTTCAGCTTTGGTATGCAAAGGTGGGTCAAATAAAGGGGTATCTGCATGGATATTGCAGTTTGGTGCAGATCATCGAAACGACAGATTCAAGCTGTGTAGTCATGTCTTGTTTGAGTTCCTTGATTGAGGCAACGATGGAGGACTGCATGTTTGTATTGATTGTGGGAATATTGGAACTGAGTTGTTTCACTTCTTGTTGGGTGTTTGTGAAATTAGATTGCAAGGTATTGAAGCGAGCTTCCAAGTCTTGGCTATGGGTATGGGCCATGATGACGAGGGAACCGAAAAGGGGCAGGTGGGGTCAAAAATTTTGTTGAAAAATGATAGGTGTGAATGTGATCAGGGTGAAGAGATAAATCCAATGGAATGCCTAACCAGGAATAATACTGCAGTGATGAAATGCCAAAATGCTTAACCAAGAAGAAATGTGTAGTGATTTGGCAACTCGAACACAGTTGCGCAGCAATAGATCTTGTCTGTTTTATTTTTGTTTTCGTCCCCAAGGGTTAGGTATTCAAGGGTTCTACAGACAAGGTACTATAGTGGGAAAAACCCGCTATGGACTACACTAGGGTTCTAAAGTGTAGGCAGAGCTAACCGTCTAAAGTCTCCTACTTTTAACCACTATCCTGACAACACCCCACATTCATATATAAAGTACAAAGTATATGGATCCAGTAGTCTTACCTTGAACTCCACATCCGGTGTCGATCCCAATGTGTTCGGTCGCTTCTCAACTACAAATCTCCTCCCAAGGCTGACCTGCATTCAACAAAAGACAAACAAGAAACTGCGAAAAAACATTCTATATATGGATTAATGGGTTAAATGTCATAACAAAATGTAAATCAATCATACATATTAAACACATCATATGGTGGGATGACAAAAGTACTTCTTTATATTAATCTCATAATTTCACTTACAAAATGAGATCAGCGACTGCTCCTTGAACCCGGTCCTGGGATCCTCTTCACCAAGCTCCAACTTCTTCCACATATCCTTTTTCTCTCACACTTATCTCTAGAGAATAGGCATAGGTTTATGGATGAGGAAAAAGGGGGAAGAATGGGAAATTCTGGCTCAAACTCACAAAGTGTGAAAATTCTTGGGGCAAGGGGGGATTAGGAAATGGGCAGAGTTTTACTTCTTTCATGATTCTCCCTAGAATGGGACCCCAACACCTTCTTTTTTATTCCAAAAAGATAGTTATTTGGTTGGGCGACAGGCTATGGGCGGTCAATTGGTTAGGAAACTACCCAAAATCCCGTATTCCCTTGCAACTTCTTATTTTTTGCAATTTTTGTGGGTATACACGGGATTTAATGGTGCATATAGCGTATGTACGCATGAAGTAATGGTGCAAATAGTGTACATATGCGAGTAGTAGTGGTGCAGGGCACATACATCTTCAAAAATTTGTTTTTTAAGAAGAGCTATTCAGTATTGGCTTGACAAAAATAGTAAGTAAGATGGCCTACTGCTAGGTATGCATGTCTAGTGAAAATTAGGGTTATAAAATATGCCCCCTAATGTATGAGTTCAGAAGAGCATCTAATGGACGAAATACATTACAAATCTTTACCAACATACAAAGCGAGTGAGATCGGGACTAGAGTTCGGGAGGTGCCAACTGCAAAATAACAATTGTCTCACCGAGGTGGGCATACCCATGCTCGGGATGAAATAAATCATGGCTGCCAATCAGATACACTGTAGATCCATGTCATATAACTATATGATGTGTAGCTGCAAATAGTACACAATGGATCTACATCTCAAAATCAAAAGATATACATGAATAGTATCCATCTTCAAGAAGCAAATGATGCCTGATGGATGGAGATGATGTCTTCAAAGCTTGAGAAATAAATTCAATATCTTCATAACTCAAGCAGATAGACGTTCCAAAGGAAGGCAGAAGATTAAAAGATGGGATCAAATGATTGCTAAGATGAAGGCAAAATTCATCCCGCGAGATTATCAGATCACACTTTTCAGGAGAATGCAAAACCTGAGACAAAAGTTGATGACGGTAAAAGAGTATACCGAGGAGTTTTACAAGCTCAACATCAGAGCAGGTCATCGGGAGAGCGATGATGAGAAAGTCGCCAGATATCTGAATGGTCTGAGATACGACATTCATGATGAATTGAGCATGGTAACCATCCGAACAGTTGAAGATGCTTACCAGATGGCTCTGAAAGCCAAGGAGAAGCTGAGCCGTAAGCAGGGTCTGCGAGGATGAGGCAGAAGTCAGCCCAGAGGCAAGCCAGTTGCCCAAGATAAATATTAGAAGCCCAGGGAGGAATGGAAGAAACCTCAGGGTAAAGATGAAAAAGGTGGAACCTCACAGAGGTAGCCATATGTTGAGCCGAGAGGGCAACAAATTGATCAGCGAGGAGATTATGCTGATGCAAATAATTTTCCTCGTACCAGAGGTAGAGGAAGAGGCCGAGGTGGCGTTATCACATGTTTTACATGTGGAAAGAATGGACATAAGTCATTTGAGTGTCCAGAGAAGAAGAAGGACAGTGGAGAAGCTCACATCATTGAAGCACATAGGCGTGATGTTGAGAATGAAGAAACAGGAAGTGGAAGGTCACTGACGGTGCACAAATTTCTCTTAACACCCGAGAAGGAGGTGGAGGACACAACTCAGAGGAGCCGACTGTTCAGGACAACTTGCAAGACCAAGGGCCGAAAATGCAAGGTCATTGTGGACAGCGGAAGCACCGATAATCTCATTTCAACCGAGATGGTGGAAAAGTTGGAGCTGGAGACAACTGATCACCCGAGTCCATACAAAGTTTCATGGCTGCAGAAGGGACACCAGGTAAGTGTTACGAAACAATGCTCGGTTGAATTTAAAATAGGTGGGTATAATGATAAAATCTTGTGTGATGTTATTCCCATGGATGTATGTCATTTATTGCTGGGCAGACCATGGTAATATGACAGAAATGTGGTTCATGATGGGAGGATGAACACATATACTTTGGAGAAGGATGGGAGTACACACAGGTTGCTTTCGATAAAGGATAACGAGGTGAAGCCGGAAGTGAGAAATACAATACTTCTCATGAGTGGGAAGGATCTTCTCACAAAGATGGAGAAGAAAGAAGATCCACAATTCTTTGTTGTTAGAAAACCGAGGATTGTTCTGACCAGCACAAGAGTGGATGACTTACCAGAAGAGATTCAGGAACTGCTGGAAGAGTTCGCTGATATCATCGTGGACGAATTACCTCATTCGTTGCCACCGATGAGGAGTGTGAGTCACCACATAGATCTCATACTAGGAGCGAGTTTGCCGAACAAAGTTGTGTACAGATTGACGTCGCAGGAGAATGAGGAGGTAAAGAACCAGGTCCAGGATTTGCTGGATAAAGGATTAGTCAGGGAAATATTGAGTCCATGTGCTGTTCCAACAATGCTCAGTCCAAATAAGGATGGAGGTTGGAGAATGTGCACTGATTCAAGAGTGATAAACAAAATTACCATCAGGTATAGATTTCCACTGCCGAGAATGGATGATCTGATGGATTGCCTGAGTGGGGCAAATTATTTTTCAAAGATTGATCTGAAGAGCGTATATCACCAGATTCACATGAGGGAAGGTGATGAATGGAAGACAACATTCAATACAAACGAAGGTTTGTACGAATGGATAGTCATGTCGTTTGGTTTGACAAACGCGTCGAGCACATTCATGAGACTGATGAATGAAGTCCTGAGGGAATTCATCGGAAAATTTTTCATCGTATATCTGGACGATATACTGATCTTTAGCAAGATAAAGGATGAACATTTGAAGCATTTGGCCATTGTGATGAGGAAGCTACAACAAGAGAAGTTGTTGATCAACATGAATAAATCTTCATTCATGAAGACATAGCTCATTTATTTGGGTTTTGTCATATCGACAAATGAGTTGAAAATGGATCCAAGTAAGGTGGAAGTGATTAAGAATTGGCCATCATCAAGAAATATTTTCGAGGTGAGAAGATTTCATGGTTTGGCTAGTTTCTACTGAAAGTTCATCCAAAATTTCAGTGGAATTAGCGCAACGATGATGGACACGGTGAAGACAAGACATAAGGCTTTTCACTGGACAGCTGAGGCTGAAAGGATCTTCAATCTGTTGAAGCGAAAGATCACAGAGAAACTAGTGTTGGTGCTACCAGATTTTCAGAAGACATTTCAAGTGAAATGTGATGCCAGCGAATATGCCATAGGAGCGGTCTTAAGCCAGGAAGACAGGCCGATTGCATATTTCAGCGAGAAGCTAGATGAAGCAAAACTGAAATACTCCACGTATGATAAGGAATTTTATGCTATCATACAAGCGCTGAAGAAGTGGAGGCATTAATTGATACCCAAGGAATTTGTATTAAATAGTGATAATCATGCATTGCAGTTTGTGAGTCAACAAGAGAAGTTGAATCAGAGGCATGCGAAATGGGTAGAGTATATGCAAAATTTTACATTTGTAATTAAACACATTTCAGGGACTGCTAACAAAGTGGCTGATGCTTTGAGCAGGAAATGTTTGTTGCTGCAGGAGTTCCGAGTCAAAACCTTGGGTTTTGAAAATCTCAGAGACATGTATACAGGTGATGCAGATTTTGGAGAAGCGTATGAAGCAGCTAAGAATCCAGTTCTCAGAGATCGGAGTCCTTGGATAGATTATATGATACAGGAGGGATTGTTGTTTAGAGGAAATCAATTGTGCATTCCGAATTTCTCCATGAGGGAGAACTTGTTGAAAGAGAATCACAGTGGAGGCTTGGCAGGTCATTTTGGCCAAGACAAAACCTTTGCGAAATTAAGCGAATCATATTTTTGGCCAGGCATGCGAGATGATGTGAAGAGGTTTGTTGACAGGTGTCGAATTTATCAGCATTCCAAGGGGAGGAAACAAAATGCAGGTTTTTATTAGCCATTGCCCATACCAGAGAGGCCATGGGAGGCGATAAGCATGGATTTTGTATTGGGTTTGCCGAGGACGCAAAGAGGAGTTGATTCCATATTTGTAGTGGTGGACAGGTTTTCAAAGATGACACATTTTATTCCATGCCAGAAAACCAGCGATGCGACTCACATCGCAAATTTGTTTTTCAAAGAAATTGTGCGACTCCATGGACTGTCGAAAAGCATAGTTTCGGACAGGGATACAAAATTCATAGGGAATTTTTGGAGGACGCTATAGAAGAAGCTGAGAACTAATTTGGCATTTAGTTTAGCATACCATCCTCCCACGGATGGGAAGACGGAGGTAGTCAACAAAAGTCTGGGGGACTTGTTGAGGAGCTTGGTGACAGAGCACCATAGCAGCTGGGATAGCGTATTGCCACAGGCAGAGTTTGCATACAATGATTCGGTGAATCAGATTACAGGCAAAAGTCCATTTCAGATTTTGTATGGGACACAACCGAGGGGAGTTTCTGAACTCAGGGAGTTAGAACAGACTGCTACTAGCAGCGCTAGTGCAGAAGAATTCGATGAGGCGATGAAAGAACTTCACGACGAGGTGAAGCAACGAATGATAAACAAAAATCAGGGGTATAAGCGCAGAGCAGATAAACATCGGAGACAACTTCAGTTTGAAGTTGGTGATCTTGTTCTAGCACACTTGAGAAAGGAAAGGTTCCCAAGGGGAACATACAATAAACTGAAAATGAAGAAAATCAGACCTTGCATGGTCCTGAAGAAATTTGGAGAGAATGCGTATGAGATTGAGCTGCCGGATGGCATCGGGATATCTACAATATTTAATGTTTCGGATTTATACCCATACAGAGCTGGAGAAGCAGAGACTGCAACTGAGCAACCAGTGGTCCAGTGGCAGAAGCAGATGCCGATTGCAGAGAAGCTGCAGATGGAGTGCATACTGGACAAAAGAGTGGGAAAGAAAACCAGAAGAAAAGAATACTTTGAGTATCTGGTCAAATGGAAGAATCGCCCATTGGAGGATGCCAGCTGGGAGAATGAAGTGATGATACAGAAGCATGGACAGACCATGCATGAGCTCATGGACAGGAGCCGATGAAAGTTTTCAAGCCGAGGAGTATGATGCAGGAGCATCGCCAACTCATCAAGCGAGCCAGCGCAAGAGCAGAAAAGATAGCTGGACAAGCCAACATATTTCTTTTTGAATTTCACCTTCATATGGTTGCGCCAAACATTAATGTGGAGAATTAATGAAGCGCACTTTGTATATTGTAAATGGACCTTGAGCGGATAGCTCTCGTCCTTAAGTAGATGAGGCATTTAAAATAGTCAATGCTGGTAGATAGGAATTTAATTGTAGATTTGATAGCTTTAGAATTCGAGAGGGAAAATGGATATAGACACCCTCCTTTGTACATTGTATTATTATTCAGTAGGAAGAGAAGAGAAGTAGAGAAGTGTATGAAGAACACCCATGTACAGATTGAATTAATAGAAGAAAACTTTGATTCAATTTCATGGTTTGTGTTATTCTCTATGTAGATGTGATATTATGCTCATGAATGTTTTATTTTTGTGATACACTTGCTTTTATATGCTGTGTATGTGATTTTATGGCTAAGTAGAAGTTCGAGGGATAGAGTGAATGAGTTTCAATTGTTTCTCTAGCTGAACCAGAGAATTCCTGCAAGGAGTGCAGTTGAATTTTTCCGCAAGGAGTGCGTGACTGTAGGGTTCACTTGGAGAAAGCTTTTGTCCTCATTCACCTCAGAAGTGCAGATTTGGCACCGGAGCCATGGAAGGTGTGCGCAGGCTAGGAGAAGACTCAGAGTTGCGATTCTGAGTAAAAGGAATTGAGACTGCTGCTGCAGGGGTGCGCAGAGTCAAAGCTTCAACACTTGGATGTTGTCGAATATTTTCCGCAAGGAGTGCGTGCAAAGAATTATTTCAAAGGACCCAGGAGCCGTAAGGAAGCTCAGGAGGGATAGGTCTTTGAGTCCATCTAGGAACGGTATAGACAAGTCATGCTTGGAAGGCTTGCAAGGAAATTTGTAAGTTTGTGCACAAGGTGGTGAAGGTTCGAAGCTCAGGAATAAATAGAGTCGTCGATCTGGAGTCTCAGGGACTGTCAGATCACACGTGACATCGCATATCGGCATCTCGTGAGTTGGAGCACAGAGTTGGTGTAACGGGAGTGGCGATATCGTGATTCATGATATCCCGATAGGATCAACACCATTGATTGTGGGGACACATGTCAAGGAATCCCAAAGAATCGGGGTTCTCGATGGCAGGGAACACTCGCATGTTGGATTCACGATCTGCGATATCCCGATAATGTCGTGACAGTGTGGGACCATGGGGATTAGTGGAGTACAGGTGTCATCGGGGTTCGGGACTTGGAGAGCCTCGCGAGTTTGTGTAATGGGAATCGCGATTTCCCGATAGTACGAAAGTTTGAAGCCATAGGCACTGGAGAGGAGGACATGTGTCAGAGAAGTAAACCTTCGTGGGGTCAACGCAATGCGCCATCGGGAATTGGGGTTCGAAGATTCCTGGTGCCAAAGAACAACAACAACGTATATGTCGATTTCCCTATAGGGACAAAGAAGTATCGGCCTTGAGACCCATCGGGTTTCGGGGTTTCGGATAGCATGAGTAACGTGCCCACGAGGTTCGCGATAACGCGAAACCCGATTTCTCGATAAGGCAAAAGGGAGATCACGGAGAGAGTTTTGTGGGGAGTGAGAGGTCCCGATAAGGGATCAGAAGGACCTTTGAAGTTATTCGGGCCGAGAGCATAAGAAGATCCTGAGGAGGCGATCGAGCTTCGAGGAGTCCGGTTGGCATCATGTTACAAAGGAGGAACGAGTGTCACAAACATACTAGTTCCAAGAGCAAGGAACACACTGATTCTCAGAGCAAGGAAACATGTGCAGGAAAAGGACACTTAGGAAAATTTCTCCATGGGTCAAGGTGTCAAGACACAGAGGCAAAGTGCTACAAGGCTTGCGTATAAGGCATGCTTCAAAGGTTCAGTTGAGAGCTACATGGAGCCAACATTAGGCCAAAGACACAGGAATGAAAATGTGATTAACAAGACACAATGATAACGTCCTTCAATGCAATTTTAAATGAGCCCAGAGAAGGTAATATCGGTGGTTTTTCATTTTTAGAGAGTCTGAAAAAGTGCAAAACAAGACTCCACTGGGATACCTTTTTCGAAGATAGTCTAGTCGGTTCGAAAAAGGGATAAATTAGCATAGAAAATACGTCTATTCAAAACCATTTTAACGAGTGTGATAAGGACAATATCACTTAGCAATATTTTCAATTTTAAGGAGTCTGAAAAGAGCTTAACTATGGACTCACTGCCTTTTTATAGATTTAGTCTCCTTAGCCCGAAAAAGGTGAAATTTACTGAGGCGAGACAAATCTCCCGAGGTGTACCTTTTTCCTCCTTAATCTACAGGCCGGAAAAAAGGGGTAAACTCATTCCAGTAGATGTTTCTCTGAACCAATTAACGAGTGTGAAAGAACAAGGTCACTTGACAATCTTTTCAATTTTAAGGAGTCTGAAAAGAGCTTAACTATGGACTCTGTAATGGATGTTCTTCTAGAATGGTTTAACGAGTGTGAAGAAACAATCTCACTCAACAATGTTTTCACTTTTAGGTAGTCTGAAAAGAGATTAACTGTGGACTTCATGGGGGTTCCTTTTTCATAATTTTAGTCCCTCAGGCCCGAAAAAGGGTTAAATTTATACCTGAGAATACTCTTCTAGCGTACTGAAGTTCCTAGAGTATACCTTTGTTCGTACAATTTACCATCTAGACCAAAAAAGGGGTAAACTACCATCGAACATATGTGCCTTCAAATTTTAGTTTGGCGAGCATGAAGGGCAATAAGATCGCTCGACAATATTTTCATATTTAGAGGGTTTGAAAAGCGCTTAAAAGAAGACCCGTTTCTTTTTTGGGAGTCCCAAGGGTTAGGAAAAGAGTGAAAATATATCAGGCATGTGAAGGCTCAAACTCGTAATCAACACAAGACTAAAAGGACTCCCGAGCCTATAGTCATTAGTGATGGCATGGACACCAAAATGAAAATAGGATCTACCTAGGGCGTCCATGTGAGGGTAGGCTCTACCACTAAATTACGACACTTCTAGAGCAGCAATGACAGTTCTATGTCACAGTTCGGTGGGGTCAATCCCATGGTTAAGAGAAAAATACAATGAGTTGCAACAAGTGGAGGTGGAATCCTATCTTAAATGCACAAAGTTCGAAAAAAAGACTTTTCACCAAAGGACCATAAAAGTGCCCCAACTCCCAAAAAGTTCTCCAAACCAAAAGTAAAGTGTATCGTAACATGCAATGAGAAACTCAAGAACCACGTTACATGATTTTCAGGCCAGAAAAAATGACAATGGGGGTCAAAAAAATGACAAAAAGAGCTAAAAAATTCTATAAATAGAGGTTGACAACTCATTATCACCATTGCAAATTGAGAATTGGCCAAAAAGATAAAAACACCCCTTTGTGAAAGAAGTTGATTTTGGGAGCTTCAGTGGACGAAACAAACTTCCGCTTGGACCAAGTAAGTACAATCTAGTCCCTCTTCCATTCCCAATTTCCTTTTTTCCTTTTCTTTTTGTTTTTTGGAGGGGTGCACACCTTTAAAAAGGTCGGCCTTGCGTGTACGCGGTCTATCCAAGCATAGCCCGTGTATGCACATAGGCAGTGAAAGTTATGTCCGCATACATACACGATTGTCCTCAATACAACAAGTGTACATCTTCAAACATATGAAAAATTTGAAAATGCATCTTTTGACTCTCCTTTGAACTTGTCATTTTGTAGGATGTATGTCAATTGAAGAGAGAGAGAGAATGAATACATTGATTCAATGGTCGAGGAATACCCTGCTTCTTTTGCCGCATTAAAACAATGTGGGTTGTGGAAATTCTTTTGGTGTCCACTCATGCGAGCACAACCGAGGCTACTGAATGCCTTGGTGGATTACTGGCAGCTAGATGCAGAGGATTTCATGCTCGAGGGAAAGTCATTGAATCCAACGACTGAAGATATTTACTTTCTGATTGGCCTCTCGAAGAGAGGGGAACTTGTCAACCTTCATGCTTTTCCCTCCGAGCCTCACAACATTTCTGAGTTGATCGAACTACACTATGAGGTTGGAATAGATAAAGTGGGTTCCTAGGTACCGATCCAAAAAATCACCAACCTATCATTGAAAGTGATAGTTTTACTTATTGGGCGGATCACTGGATCTGCGGCTTTACATCAGGCCGCCCGAGTGCATATGCATTGTGCAGTACAATGCTTAAATGCATGGGTGTTCGATTGGAGTACAACCATGCTAGAGGGCACAAAGAGACAACTCACAGAGTATCGTGGGTGGAACAACAAGAACTTCGGGTTCTGGACTGTTCTTTACTCTTTGTTCTTCGAGAGGGTACCTAGTCTTAGTCCCTGAGAGACTATACGAGGGCACGTGGCCTCCTTCCTAGCAGTGTGAAGGTGGGAAGCTTTGTTGCCACGACAGGGGGGAGGGAGGACCATTGAGGCCTTCAATGATATGTTTTTTGACTGGTGGTCTCGACAGATTCTGGCTATAAAGGACTACCCCTATGCTGAGATCAACTTTTCTGGGTATCCTGACATGCCCGTACCTCCCGGAGTGGAGCGAGGAGAGTTAGGTATGTTTTTCTTTAAAAGTTTTTTACTTTTTTATTTCTTTTATATATATCATTTTTTATGTGTACCAGAGCACCTGAAAACTATGTATCTGTTATATACAGACGTGGGACCGGTGTGTCCAACTGATTTTATGTGGAGGAAACGCCATCCATGACTAGAGGCAAAAACAGTAGCCGCCAAACGAGCAACAACAACGGGTGTACCTCCATCCAGAGAGGCTGAGAGAGTTTTGAGACGAGTGGGGTGGAACCTGTCTGCACTCACTCGTACTATGCCTATGGCCAAGATCGAGGATATCTTGCCATCTATGTAGCCTCACGTTGTTGGGGTGCCATGGACCTGGGTCCAGCCATTTCGATGTTTTGAAAATGCTATATTCCACTATGGCAGGGCCAAACGGCCTCATGATTATCTTAGGGTGTACCATTTTTGTGCCGGGGGCACTCTTTGTATATTTTTGAGGGCATAAGCACCATGTTATATACCAGACTCATTATTTTTTGAGGCTCTTGCACCCACCTATGTACTATGATACTTTTGATATATATATATATATATATACACACACACACACACACACACACACACATCTTTTTATGTCTTATGGATTACATTTATTTAAAAATGTATTTACATGTGTATGTGTGTGCCTTTCTTTACATGTGTGCAATATGCCAATCTACTACTTGATTAGCTAGAGTATCTATCATTTGATTCAATCTCCTAGGAACATGGATATACATAATGTAATCAAAACAACGTTCTAAGAGACATACCCTAAGGAATCGTTGATGTAGAGTAGGATTGTAAACACGGTAAACCCCATTTAACTGGGACACAACCAATTGTGCATCTAGGTAGATCCGGAGGCAAGAGATACCATGCGACAAGGCGTCACAAAACAACTCTATTATTGCACTATATTCGGTGACATTGTTTGTGGCATCACCCAAATAGATACCTCTAGAAGATAACAACTGGACTTGAGGTGTGAAAATCACCCAAGCTGTAGAAGCAAGCCTCCGAGTGTGTCGGCTAGCACCGTCTGCAAATCTGATGAACACGTCTGATTCACTTGACATATGCCATAGTGAAAAGATGACATCAAAACGACACGTCCATAAAACCAAAAAGATAAAAACTAAAAATGTATAAGAACTATACATATGTACAAGAAATCACCCAAGGCGACCCACCTACACGTAATACTTCTTGAGATAGAGCCCATTTCTAGGTTCTGCTAAAGATTTCCCTTCAAAATCAACCAAATGATAAGCACCCTTCTTTAAAACTTCCTTCACGATGAACGGTCTGAACCACATGGGCTTTAACTTGCCCCCAGGGGATCCTTATCTTGGTCATAGACTAGAACAAGGTCGCCTTTGGATAAAATCCAAGGATGAACGAACCGATCATACTGACACTTGACTCTTTGCTTGTGAGCCTCATTAGCCAAGTCTGTATCACGTCATTGCTCATCAAGCTGCTCGAGATATAATAAGCGTTCCTCAAGCGGTGAAGTGTCTGGAAATAACTGTACTACCAACTTAAGAGATGGGATCTGACATTCTATAGGAAAGACTGCTTCCAAACCGTAAACAAGTTGAAAAGGTGAGAAACCAGTGGAAGTCTTTACAGAAGTTCGGTAGGCCCACAATGCTGAGTATAACATCAAATGCCAATTTGACTTGGCCGAATTGATCGTTCGCTATAGAATGGTCTTGAGTGATTTATTCACAACTTCCACCTGACCATTCGCTTGTGGGTAATAAGGTGACGAGTGTTCTTGCCTCAACCCGAGATTTCATGTTAATTCAGACATTATTTTTTTCTAAAAGTGACTGCCATGTTCAGTGACAATCTCTTTCAGGACGTCGAACCTTCCTATTATCTTATTAAACAAGAAGAGAGTTGTTTTCTCTCCATCATCCTTGAACGTCGGCATAGCTTCGACCCACTTGGTAAAGTAGTCCACTGCTACGATGATATAACAGTGCCCCCTAGCTGAGGGGGGGTAGAATGTAGTATAATCAATCCCCCACTTGGTGAAGGGGCCAACTGTGATGACATGAAACATGGGAGCAAGATGTGCCCTCATATTTTATGAGAAGATCTGACACGGGAAGCACTTCTTGACCGATTCAATGCAATCTTTGATTAACGTTGGCCAATAGTAACCAGCTCGTAGAATCTTTTGGGTTGTTGCCAACCCAGACAAATGACCACCACATGCTCCTGTGTGACAGTCGTTAAGCATGATTTTTTCTTCTTCATGGGTGAGACATTGTCAAAGGATGCAATCTATACCTCGACGATACAAAGTATCTTCGTGAATAAGATAGTTTTTTTCCTGATGGCGTATACGTTGACGCTCGTCACGAGAAGCAGAAGCGGGGCACTTCAAAGTATGGAGATAGACTAGTTGATCCGAATTTTATGAGAAAAACGAAATGAATATAGATTATTAACAGGTTTTTAACACAAAAATAACAGAGATACAGTAAAAATGGTTTTCTATTCAATAATGAAATAATTTGAAACTGTAAAATGCAGCGGAAACAAGCTTGCTAGAATGGTGGTGGCTTATCTCTGAGAAGAGATGTGACGGTTGCACGCATTCGCCAGAAAAAAATTACAATGAGGCTCGGAAGGCCTTTTTACAATAAAAATGAATGCCAAAAACCCTAGACATCAGAAACCTAATCCTAGGAGATGAAGCGCCAAAAGTCATGTGTGCCCCGTTTGGGTAAGTTAGTACATCAACTTCCCAGGGTCGTAACTTTTACATATGATCTCCGTTATAGGCGTGTGATATCCCGTTGGAAAGGTATCATCGAGGAGATTCATCTTCGGGGATCAATCATGCCTTCAGTTATCATTGAGAATATCTATCCTGAAAAACCTTCATTTAGGCCCTCAAAATGGCTCTAGAAGTTAAAACTGCTAAAAATAGTAAATTGTCAAAATTGTCAGAAAACTATTTTGAGCCAGTTGGAAAAGGTGGGTGGCCAACGATATCCATCTGGATAAATCCTCCCTCCTTAGGAAGCAATGGTATCCATTGCATTGAGGTCCCCCATCATATGAGGAAATTTCTGCTGAATTTGACCCCGGGTGAGCCACTTGCCTTGGTGCAGGAGCTGCCCTGCTTTGACGACTCGATAAAGCTGGATCCTTTATTGTCAAGTGCCCTTGATCTGTGTGTCCACAATCTGATCATTGGATTCCTTTTGTATGTAGTCAGGGTTGATCTTTGTTGGTGTCATTTGTTTTTCTACTTCTGAGGTGTCCAATAATGGTGGGAAATAAGGGCGAAGGAGATCCACGTTGAACACTGGGTGCAGGCCAAGGAAAGGAGGAATGTTTAGCTCAAAATAATTATCCCCCATGGCCTTAGTGATAGTGTATGTCCCATAACGGAGTGGGAGAAGCTTTTGATGGGGTCTTTTAAGGCGTTCTTTTTGCAAGTGCAACCAAAATTTGTCGCCCACCTGAAACTTATGTGGCACCCGATGTTGATCATGGCGTTGTTTGTACTTGTCATTGGACTTATGTAGGATATCCTGAACCTATTGAAGGATGTGATGGATCTGCTCAATGAACCGATTTGCTTTGTCAGCTTCAGTTGGAGCAGGAGATGAATCGGTCCAGGTGACCACAAGGGGAAGTGCAACATCTATGGGACCTAATGGCTGGAATCCCAACCCCACCTAAAAGGGGTTATGTCCGGTTGAGATATGAAGGGCTCAGTTGTAGCTATGGTGGACACAGAGAAGACTCTCATCCCATGTGCGAGGGTGCTTTGAATTATACATGCGAAGGATATGCACAATCATTCGATTTACAACCTCAGTTTGGCCATCTATCTGAGGGTGGAAGGCTGTGGATTTGGTAAGCTTGGTGTCCAACAGTGACCAGAGGCTCGACTAGAATGTGCCAAGAAATTGACTATCCCGATCTGAGACAATGTTTTGTGGGATTCCAAAATGTACCCAGACTCATTCAAAGAAGAGCTTGGCAGTGGCCTCTGCTGTGATGCTCTTCTTGCAGGCAACGAGAATCACCATCTTAGAAAAGCGATCAACAACAACAAAAACATAGTCATTTCCCACGGAGGCCCGACATGTAGTCCATTGAGATGGATTCCCATGGCTTGTTAGGAGTAGGAAGAGGGGTGTATAGGCTCTGTTTCTTAATGGTTGGTTTGGAAATAACACAGGCAGTGCAGGACCTGATATACTTATTGACCTCCTGTCGAAGTTTCGACCAATAGAAATGTTTTTGTAGCATTGCCACTGTCTTTTCAACACTGAAGTGTCCTGCCACCTGACTGTAGTGGGATTCCTAGATCAGCTTCACTCACTCACTTGATGGAACACGGATATGGCCCAGATGAAACAACAACCCATCCTGAAGATGGAAATTATCGAGAATTGCGTTTGCACCCAACATTTGGTAGGTGGTGGCGAAGTCAGGGTCTGTCTCATAGAATTGAGGCCATCCAGATGTCTCATGGCCGCAAGAGTCTAACACAATGGTGAGTGTCGTGACTGGCGGTCTGCTGAGGCAATCAATGACGCGATTGGTGCTTCTTGTTTTATACTTGATGTTGAGGTGGAATTGCTGGAAGTATGTGGACCACTTTTGATAGTGTTCATTATGCAACTTTTCCCTCTGTCTGCATGAACTGCAGTGGCTTATGATCAGTGTGGATGATTGTCTCCTTCCTAAGAATGTAATACGTTCAATGGCGGTAGGCTTGCACAATGGAGTACATTTTTTTTTCATAAGTAGGGTACTTACGGACAATATCTAACAATGTCTCACTATGATAGGCCACCGAGTGGTCGTGCTGAGTGAGAACGACGCTCACGGCATAATATGAAGCATCTGTCTCGATCTCAAAGGGATGTTGTAGGTATGGTAGTGAAAGTGCTGGCGTTGTGCACAAGAACTTCTTCAAATCATCGAATGCTTGTTGTTGGGACCGACCCCACACAAATTTCACTTTACCGCCACCCCTGTTTATTTGGCTGAGAGCCCATGCAATATGGGAGAATCCCAACAGAAACCTACGGTAGAAATTGGCAAGGCCCAAGAAGCTTCGAAGCTCAGTGAGTGTTGTTGGGACTGGCCAGTCATGAATGACTTGGATATTGGCTAGATCCACATGCATGCCATGTTGATCAATGATGTAGCCCAGGTAATGGACCCTGTCCATGCTGAAGGAGAATTTTTCCAAGTTGGCATATATCTTGTGCTGCCGCAGGGTGTGCAGAACCTGCTGAATATGTTGCATGTGTTCAACCCAAGTCTTGTTGTAAATTAGAATGTCATATAGATACACCACTACAAAAGTATTGGTGAATGGTCGCAGGATATTGTCCATCATCCTCATGAAAGTGGATGGAGCATTTGTCAAAACAAAGGGCATGACCAACCACTCAAAAAGGCCTTCCTTTGACTGAAAGGCGGTCTTCCATACATATGTCTATTCTATCAGGACCTGGTGGTAGCCGGACTTCATATCAATATCACTGAAGTATTTGGCCCCCGTGAGTTGATCAAGGAGGTCATCGATTCAGGTACTGTTTTATGACTGTGATTTTATTCAGAGCCCAGTAATCAATACAGAGTCACCAAGTTCCATCTTTCTTCTATACCAACACGATTGGGCTCTCGCAAGGTGATGAGCTGGGATGGATGTGCCCCTTTTGGAGCAGTTCTTTGATTTGTCGCTTGATCTACTCATTCTCTAATAAAGAGCGGCGATAGACTGGCCCATTGGGCAACGATGCACTGGGGGTCATATCGATGGGGTGCTTGACCTGGCAGTGCAGAGGTACCCCTATAGGTGAGGAGAAGATATCTGAGTATTCTTCCACAACCTTATCTACTTGCTTCTGATGTGTGGAGAGGTTGGCCACAGAGACCCTGGATGTGGTTGTGATATTTCGCTTATTCTGAGAGCGAATCAAAAAGAAGAAAAACTTCCCCGTCTGAGAGATTACCTTCCTGCATTGCTTAGCAGAGATCAAGGAAATAACACTAGGTGGGACTGCCTCGGGTATCCTATACAATTTCCTATTCAAAGTAATAATAACACTATGAGGCCTAGACTCATATACAACATGATGTTTCCATAAATAAGGTTGGCCCAAAATAACATCACAAAATTTGAGAGGAGCAACATCACACAATACCTCATATTTGAAGGGCTTGATGTCGTATGAAATTTGGCACTGTTGGATGATGCAAAGATTGCTTCCTTGGCGGAGCCATCCGATGGTGTAGTGTTGTGGGTGTATCATTGTTGGCAGGGCCAACCGCTTGATGAACTCTGCTGAGATGAGGTTCTTCTGGCTACCGCTATCAACGATGAAGTGCAGCGGGGTGCCTTTTACCCACATCTGTGAATGGAAGAGGCGCTCTCCTTCTTCTAGCTTGTTTGGTTCACCAGGCTAGAGCTTGGTGGTAACAACGGTGGCACTGGGTTCCATGTCAATGATCTATCTTCCCCTTTCTTGTTCTGGCTTAGAGTCAGAATCTGCATTTGATTCAGAGGCTTTCACTTCGGCCACCAATGACTTCTTTGAGCAGCAATCAATAGTGTTATTCCAAGGGCTATTATGGAAGTTGCACCACTTCCCAGTATCTTTCTTTGTCTTTTCGGTGTCCTTATTTGTTTTTGGCATGGACTGATTGTCCTGATACTGTCTATCTTTGCTCTGTCCTTTTTTCTGTGGGTTGGGGCCACCCTTTCCTGGATAAATTTGTTGTGAGGGGTTTCCAAGCCCAAATTGTCGCGTCTTTTGTTTGAGCTTCTGCTCGATTTTGACGGCATATCGGTAGGTCGTGCCCAAGGATGAGATGTCCATAAATTCCATTTCGGTCCAGTTGTATGTATGCAAAGCACCACGATACTTGAGCACCAGATGTTGCTTTGAATATTTGATACCCAACTTGGTGCACAAGGTATGGAAGATATTTGTGAAATATGGCACTGCTTGGTCTCTTTCTTGCCGTAGTGTAGTCCATTTGGTATACAAGTCATTATGACTTCCGACAGGGTAGTATTGTTCCTTAATAACATCCCTGAAGGATTCCCAGGTGGTTGTGACTGAAAATAATGAGGTTTCCTCTGTTTCCTTTTGCTCACATAAAGTTTTCCACCAATATTTGACATGGGGAATGACTTTGAGGAGCGCAAAAGTAATCTTTTCTCTATTCGAAAAGTTATGGACATAAAAATACCCTTCTAGTAGATTCAACCACTTGTGTACAACATCTGCGTCTATCTGACCTTCAAATATAGGAATATTGAAGTTTATTTGTACCTTGAAGGAGACGCCGCCACCGTTCAAAGAAGATTCATCGCCTATTGGTAGCCACCGAAGGATTTTCTCGAAACTATCCATCATATCGTTCCTCTGTTGTGTGAGGGCTTCCTCAATCAACAGTTTGAAAGGATATCCTGTCCCGTCATCTTTCTTTTCTCCTGCCATGAGAGTTCGCTTGGGCGTGCGAGAGCTTATGTCCTCAAGGGAAACAAGATCGAGACCCAACTCTTTGTACTTCAACCTCGTTGGGGACATGCATTAAGATGACAAGGAGCAGACCACTCTGATACCACTGATCTGGATTTTATGAGCATAATGAAATGAATACAGAGTATTAAAAAGTTCTTAACACAAAAATAACAGAGATATAGTAAAACTGGTTTTCTATTCAATAATGAAATAAGCTGAAATTGTAAAATGCAGCGGAAACAAGCTTGCTAGAATGGTGGCGGCTTATCTCTAAGAAGAGATGTGATGGTTGCATGCATTCGCCAGAAGAAAATTACAATGAGGCTTAGAATGTATTTTTACAATAAACAAGAATGACAAAAACCCTAGACATCAAAAACCTAACCCTAGGAGATGAAGCACCAAAAGTCATGTGGGCCCCGTTTGGGTAAGTTAGTACATCAACTTCCCAGGGTCGTGACTTTTGCATATGATCTCCATTTTAGGCATGTGATAGCCCGTTGGAAATGTATCTTCAAGGAGATTCATTTTGGGGGCTCAATCATGCCTTTGGATATAATTGAGAATCTCTATCCTGAAAAACCTTCATTTAGGCCCTCAAAATGGCCCTGGAAGTTAAAACTGCTAAAAATAGTAAATTGCCAAAATTGTCAGAAAACTGTTTTGAGCCAGTTGGAAAAGGTGGGTCGCCACCAATATCCATCTCGATCCCTAGTATATATCCATACCAGGGATCCAAATATGCTATCAAAAACATATCTCCTTTAATAGGCGACTCTTTGGGTATAGCATCACCTGACTCGACCGAAAGTTTCGAGATGAGTTCTGCAAAGACCAATGACTGTTTGGATTTCACTGAAACAAAATCCAAGTAAAATTCCTGGAGGATAACTATCCATCTACTAATATTTTCTCTGATTACGCGTCATGTCAACAGATATTGGAATGGATTCACAACGACAATGATGATGGTCTTGCGAAATAGGATATAGTGATTGAACCATTGGGCAGCATGAACTGCTGCCAACACAAGTTTCTCAACATGGGAGTAGTTGATTTTTGGTCAAACCAGGCCTCAACTCAGGTATTAAATCACATTCTCTTCAAGAAAATAATCTTATTGAACCAATACCATGCCGATGGTCGACTTTGCAGCGGATAAATACAATAACAAATTTTTATTATAATTGGGTGGCTGAAGCAGAGGGGTCGACGTGAGGGCGTGTTTCAACGCTTCGAAAGAGCGCTGAGAGAATTCATCCCAATGGAAATGAATGCCCTTCTTTAGTAAACACATGAAACCTTTTGTGATCTTGGCATAGTTTGCGATGAAACACTGTAGAAAGTTCACTTTTCCCTGTAAACTCTGAAGCTGAGGGACTGTGCACGGGGGAGGAAACTAAACTATCGCCTCAACCTTTAAAGGATCAACCTTGATACCTATTTTCGAAACTATGAAAACTAACATATGACCCGACATCACGCAAAAACTGCATTTGTTTGGATTCAAGCGAATCCGATAGTAGTGACATCGCTCAAAGATAAGTCAGAGGTGTGTGGTATGATCATCTCTCTTGCGAGATCGTGATGCTAAATCATCGAGATAAGCCTCGACTAGGTGTTTGAGATCCTCGAAAGCAAAATCCATGGCTCGCTGAAAAGTGGCTCCAACATTCTTCAGGCCAAAAGGCATCTTACGATAAGAAAATGTACCCCACGGATAGATAAAAATTGTTTTATGCTGGTCCTCGGGTTTGATCTGTATCTGATTGTATCTCGAGAAACCATCCATGAAAGAAAAGACCTCGCAGCTTACACATTCATCGACAATCTGGTCAATAAATGAAGTGGGGAAATTATCCTTTAGACAAGCCTTGTTCAAATCAGATAATTTCATACATACGCGAATTGTGCCCTACTTTTTGTTGACTGGAACAAGATTCGACACCCATTGATTCAATTGGATGGGGTAGATGAAACCAACTTTGAGTAGTTTCTCTACTTCAGCCTTAATAGCTGCTTCTTTCCGAGGATTAACTAGATGAATCTTTTTATGGAACGACTTGGCATCAGGGTAAGTTGTGATTTCATGTTCAACAATTCTTGGATCAATGCCTGGCATTTCCTCCTAAGACCAGGCAAAAACATAGCATAATTCTTTAAATAAATCTGTATAGATTTGAATCTCCTTAGGGGAACAATCTACTCCAATGAAGACATTCTCCATGATGCTAGGGGTTCTGGAGATATTAATAGGTATCATTTTAGTGATGGTTTCCATATCACCCTCGGCATAAACTGTGTGCGTAGCTAGAGGATTAATAAGACAAGACCTATCTCCAATCATAGTCAACAAAAGTTATCCTGCCTCTATTCTTCCTAACTCTTGGAGGAAGTATGATCTGTGATAGAGATCATCCCAGCGTGTGTTCGGACCATTCAACGCCTCCAAAATCACCTCATTAGAGGGCAAGACCAAGTCTAAGGAATTAGTAGTGGCAAGGCAACCTTGAGCCCAGGTAGGCTCGAGAACTGGATCTAACTCCGGTGCAGGAGTCGGATCGAGGTCGACTGAAGCTTGCTGGACTGTAGAGTACACAACTTTTTCCATGGAAAAGGGCATGGACATGCCATGGTGCCATGTCCCTTCCATCATGGCTGATGGGGAAGGAAGAATCCACAGATCATTAAAGTAAGTCGTGCGAAATGACGACACTGAGAATATTTCAGCCTTAGGCTGGTCGGGGACAACTGATATCATTTTTACATCACCAGAAGGAGGGGGGTAATAGAAAGTACCCATGAGAGGTGGTCATAAGACAACCCCCACATTGATGATGCCCGTTTGTGGGTTATCAATCATCGGGACCGTGGATGCCCCCGATGAAGGGTCAGTTTTGGAGAAAGACAATTGATCAATGGTCACGATTTGGCCCCCATGTGGAAACAACAAGACCCAAAAAATTGTAGAAACCACTGCATGCATGGAATATGTCCAACTCCTTCCTAACATGAGGTTGTAGTTGAGAGGTACATCGACCACTTCAACTTCGATGCACACGGTCTTCCCTTCTAACTACACCGAGAAAGAAGGAATGATTCCATGTGGTATGAAAGAATGACCATTGAAAGTCATGAGAAGAGTAGGTGAAGGAGACAGAACGGGTTGGCCAATGGCCTTCCAACACGCCAATGACATCATGCATGTTGAGGCACCCTCATCAACCACCGTGCGGAAAATATTCCAGGTAGACGATTTCATGGGGTGAGACACTACTATCTGAAATGCAATGTGGTATGGGAGGCAAGGTGTCAAGTCGGTTGTATCAAGCGTGATAGTTCCCAGATGACATGTCTCAACGGATCTTAAGGCATCTAACAAAGCCTTTATTTGCAAAGGGCAGCTCTGAAGTACCTCCAAAGCAGACATCGCGCAAGGGGTTTGTGACAAATCTTCCACCACAGAGTAGTTCTGGGTGACCCTCACATTTGGATTATGTGAAGCTTTCTTGAACGCCCCTTTCGGGATGCGTGTCATTGTTTCACCCATCATTCTCTCGATCTAGAGAGGAACAAACATGTTTTTGGCTTCTTTTCCCTTTTCAACAGTACTTGACATTCCGTAATCATGTGCCCTAGTAGCTATGTGGGATTTACCTTTCAACATATAGACGTTTGAAGTCGAGGGATTGCTAGATGATGAAGGGGGTCCCTGACTGCCCCCATTTGCTTTCGCAGAGGCTTGAGTTAAATTTTTCCCATGAGGAAATGGGTTCATTAACACTGCAAGCTGCTGCTGCACCAATAACTTTTGGGCCTCCGCGAGTCGAGGGAACAAGTGAGTCAGGTGGTCTTCCGCACAGATATTGCATAGATACTTCGACTTCTTTTTCTCTGTGTTGCCCCTGCCAATGTTATTGGTGGGTTTCTTATCCCCCTTACCCTTCTTTTGATGCTTTTTCTTCCCTTCGGCTTGTTGGTTGGCCTTTGGGTTTGTCGATTTCACGTTGTGTACATCTGACATTTGAGAAGGGGGAGCAGCCGAACTAGGAGTTGGGACGGCCAATGTCTTCTGTATTGACAATTGTTGCAATTGGTTTGACAGTGGATCAGTTGGCTTTGCTTGTGCTGAACCAACAATTCCATCAGCATGTGGTCCAGACTTATGTCTAGTATTATCAAGAATAGACCGTGGAGCATCTGGAAAAACTTTGTAAAGAAAACCAGACTGAGAGTAAATCATCTCTAGCTATTGAGCTCTCATTATCGCTTCTTCCTCCAAAAATACCCCCGACATTTATACGTCCTTGGATAGCTAGGGTAACAAAGACTTAAGGAACCATTCCAACAGGAATGCTGGTGGAACTGGTATTTTAATCAAACTCTTCCGGTGCTACCATTATTGGATGTGATAAGAGATATGGTCAGCCTTTGTCTGCTCAAAGTTGGCCATCAATTCTGTGGTGGCATCGTATCTCATAGGTAATTGAAAATGGTTTAAGAAAACCATTGCCAATTCACCAAAAGTAGAGTACCTTGAGCGGTCAAGTTCAATGTACCATTTCACGACATTGTCGATAAGAGTGCGTTGAAACAGACACAATTGAACGGAGTCATCCATCAAATAATTGGATGAGAACCATAGATGAAATGTTGTCACATGATCGCCTGGATCTTCGTTAGGATTGCCTTCACACTTTGGTATGTCTGAGGGCAACTTGGTTGGCATGGCGGACCAACGTGGATCATGACAGATTAGGTCATTTAATAATATTGACAAGTCTGGCAAATGTAAATTTGTCAAAAACAATAGCTTAGGTTGTTGAGTATGTACCTGAGGATAGGAGCCTGGGATTTGGCTGGCACTAGGTTTCCATAAAAAGTTAGGCTGCTAGCTTGGGTTTTGGTAAAAACCATGGCCTAGGCTAACATTCGAATGTTGCGCTTGTTGAGACATCATCAACTGACTCCCATAGTAGGACATTGAGGGTTGAGAAGGGATTTCTCCTGAGGTAGTGTTCCAAAGGTTCTGTAAAGGGTTGCCCCCTGCCGATCCGACGGGCATGGGTCCTGAGCCTTGCCCGGGGTTCCATTGACCATGGAAGGGGTTGCCCCTGGTTGACATCCCTGACGAGATAACTGATCCCTGCCACATATTCCAAGGTCCTTGAGAAGTGTGTGCCCCCTGTGCAGGAATAGTACAGTGTACAATATTTTGTGATCCAAAACGGGGGTTGCCCCGGACAGGATGGAAGATGACGAGAATGCATTGTTACCAAGCGCGTCGAACAAAGAGAATGACAAAGAACCCACTAGTGTGGTACTAGAAGAAGGTCCTTGACTCCCTGCTCCAGACAAGTTGTAGTTCATGGTCGGCCAAATGGGTTGCTGAGGAGTGCCGCCGAGCGAGGGAGACGATGGAGGTATATGACCCTCACCATAAGGGAAAGCACTATAAGGGGATGAGGTGCCCCCCATGGACCCTTGCAGAGGAGAGTTTGATCTTCCTGCCCCTAGACCCAAATTCTGTAAGGTGGAGTAGGAGAGGATCGAGTTCATGTCAAAGTCGGGCATCCCGTATGAAAACAGAGGGCCCGTCGCACTCTGCATAAATGGTGCAGTGATTGCCGCCATGGAAGGAATCAGACCACTGCCTGAGGTAGAGGTGGTCGAGACCATAGTGGACCAGACTTACAAAGGTGAGTTAGGAGGCAGAATGCCCCCGGTTGTGGCAGCCCTAGAGGATTTTCTTCCATTGTTTCTTATAGGATTATCTGATGCTCGTGAAGCATTACCCTTGGAGGGGAAATCTATATCAAAAGTGGCACTGACAAGTTAGCGATCGGAGAGTTATACAGACCAAGAGATTCTGCTCCAAGGTCAGAAATAGTCAGTCCCTGCGGAAACGAATGTTCTCCTCTCGGAGATGGATCGGGTACAACTTCCTATGGCTCGGTCACCTCAAATGACCCTTCTTGGTCAAGTATTCACCTTTGTGGTGGCGGTAGTGGCTCCAAGTTAACCGGAAGCAGGCCCAAAAGCCTTCATGACTGGCAGAGCTCTTGATCTTCCACTATGTGAGCGGATCAACGACACACTAAGGATTTCTATTGTTGAAGACTAAAACACGCACTAGAAAAAGTTCGTATGAGATGCAACAAGCAAACCACTATTACTAGTTGGAAGAGTAGTTACAATATCCAACACTAGAGAAACTTACCGGTGCATGTGCAACTCGAACACGGAAGCACCCTCCAGGTTTATTCTGCAAAGCATGGCTTGATGTCTTCCCTAGGTACCGTGGTATACCCCCGTAGTCACTTGTGTAAGTTCGTGAAATCAAAGGCAACTAGGTTTCTAGCTCGTGAACGACTACCAGGAAGGTACAATCGACAGTCGGGTGGACCACAATGAGAAGGGTATCAAGCCTGAAACCTATCAAGGGTATCAAAATCAAGTTTTCTGAAAGACGACTGAGGACCTTGAATGGATTCGAGACCCACGAAGCTCTGTGGAAAATATGATGAACGTAATCCCAAGATAAGTCCTCTATATACGTTCCTCTGCTACGATTGGTCCGACTTTGGAGGGGTTATCTCCGCTACCTTTCCGCACATGACCTCATGTTTATCCCCTATGTTAGAGGGGGGTCTCGGATAGTTTCCACGTTACTGGACTTTTTCACTCCCTAGAATAGACTCTTATGTTTGTTTTATAGCCTTGAAGAGTTTCCTCTCCAACCTAAATCAAGGCTCTAGCCTAATCTAGTTAATGGACCCTACAAACACAAAGTCTGATTAATTTTAATTAAGTGTTAATTTTAAGTGGTTTATTTTAAGTCAAAGGAACATAAATGAAACTGATGGTGTTTTTTAAGAGACGAAAGAGAAGAACAAATACTGTAAACAAAATTACTTATTTTTCAACAAACAAAGATTTGCAAATTGAACACTCTTTAACCAACTTTTCTCTCTAAGATCTTTTAAAATAAAAAACTCAAAACTAAATTTCGCTCGACTACGAGCTACTCAAAGTCTTAAGTATTCAGTAAAGAACTTAAGAAAACACTCTTCTTCCTAAAAAAACAACTAACTTAACTACTTAACCAAACAAGAAACTGAAAATTTCTTATTTTTTTATGCTCCAAAATAAGAAACTTGAAAATGGATTCTTTTCTTTTCTTATAAAGCAAGTAAAAAGGGAAAAGTGAATACAAGACGAGACCAAAAACCAACTTCTGGTCTACTGCGGCTCGTAGAGAGTTACTGACAATACTAAACAAGTTAATCAGAAAAACTCACAAAACTTGTCTTAAACCCTAATCAAGAAAACACAAGAAATCTTGATAAAGAAAAAGCTAACTGCTATCAGACCTAGGCCAAAGACTGTACGAAACAGAGACCAGGGCTAAATCAAGAAAATCCCTGAGAAAAATGGCTTCACAAGGAAGAGGATGACTACCTCTTCTTTAAAAATATTTTTCTGACACAGGCACACAACTGATACTTCAACAATTTTCGTATGTATGTGAGATGTCCAATGATAGGGTGTGTATGTACGCGTGCAGACCCATTGCAGGCCACGTACACCTCTGTCACTTCTCTAAAAAAGAAAAATTAACAATCAAGCACAGGGAGGGAGTACTAGTATGGAAGACCAGAATCCCTTGAAGACACTGAAACTCACCGAAACTCAAAAAATAGTAAATAAACCAATTAAAAATACCCAAAAACAGAAATCCCCTAAAAACCCTAGAGGCTCCCCAATACGGTCTCCAATTCCGCTATAGTGGGAAAACCCCTCTACGGACTACACTAGGGTTCTAAAGTGTAGGCATAGATAACTGTATAAATTCTCCTACTTTTAACCACTATCCCGACAACACCCCACATTCATATATAAAGTACAAAGTATAGAGATCCAGTAGTCTTACCTTGAACTCTGCATCTGGTGTCGATCCCAATGCATTCGGTCGCTTATCGATTGCAAATATCCTCCCAAGGCTGACTTGCATTCACCAAAAGACAAACAAGAAACTGCGAAAAAGCATTCTATATATGGATTAATGGGTTAGATTCCATAACAAAATGTAAATCAATCATACAGATTAAACATATCATACGGCGGGATGACAAAAGTACTTCTTTATATTAATCTCATAATGTCACTTACAAAACAAGATCGACGACTTCTCCTTGAACCCGGTCCTAGGATCCTCTTAAACAAACTCCAACTGCTTCCACGTATCCTTCTTCTCTCACACTTCTCTCTAGAGAATAGGCATAGGTTTATGGATGAGGAAAAAGGGGCAAGAATGGGAAATTTTGGCTCAAACTCACAAAGTGGCTACAAATTCTTGGGGCAAGGGGGGATTATGAAATGGGCAGAGTTTCACTGCTTTCATGCTTCTCCCTAGAAAGGAACCCCAACACCTTCTTATCTATGCCAAAAAGATAGTTATTCGGTTGGGTGACGGGCTATGGGCAGTCAATTGGTTAGAAAACTACCCAAAACCCTGTATTCCCTTGCAACTTTTTATTTTTTGCAATTTTTGTGGGTATACGCAGGCTGTAATGGTGCAACTAGCATACGTACGTGTGAAATATTGGTGTAGCTAGCATACATACATGAGCAGTAGTGGTGTAGGGCACGTACATCTTCAAAAAATTGGTTTTTAAGAAGAGCTATTCAGTATTGGCTTGGAAAAAATAGTAAGTAAGATGGCATGTTGCTAGGTATGCATGTCTGGTGCAAATTAGGGTTATAACACAAGGGTTTTCCCTGTTCTATAGCTCTCTGATATACGTGCAGGGTCCAACAGTAGTACTCGAACCAATATCTCAGGGCACTAACTAAGGAGGCTAGATCGTTCCCTTAGCTATACTACCCGACTACCCAGGTACTAGAGAGTATCTTCCCGAGTTTTATTCTCGGTGGCACTATAATAGTGAGGTGGCTGATCGGTTTATCTAAATAGGGCTTCAAGAAATCTAGGCTGATCCATATACAAGTGTTTTCTGATGCGCTACCACTCGAAGGGGTACCAACAGGGGTTACAAGGGTGGCCAACAGATGTGCACTTAAGAACCACTTGTATTTCCTAAGTGTATGAATCCCTCAACCACGGGTTTATGCACATAACGACAGATCTCTGTAGCTTAAATACATCAGAATACATCTCTACCCTAAATAAAATTTAACCCACAATTTTCTGCCGAGGAAAGTGCTCTGATACCACTTGTAATATGCCAGATCTAAAAAGTATGCAAAACATAAATAAAATGCTAGAAATGGCAGATGAACAACAATATAACAAGAATAACACCACGATAACACTGAAATGATAACAAAGTAACACCAGAAAGACAACTTCGATTACTAAGAGGAATGTTCACTTGCCTCTTCGAAGGGGAAACCTCTTGTTGAGCAGAGCTCTATTACAATAATATCCAAGCTAGGATTCTCAAACCCTCGACTCCTATTTATACTAAATATGTCTATCAAGAGAACCATCTAGAGGAAGATCCTTCTAGAAGAGGAAACTTCTATTAGGTCTTCTTACATTCGACTTATTCTACTTTATTGCAAGGCCTTATTAATATTGACCTTTATTACATCGGAATACATTGTTCTACCTATATGTGGGGTTAGGTCCCTAACAAATACCTATGTGGCTCCCCACAACATTGAGTGTTACAAATGCCACAATTATGGTCACATAGCTCGTGATTGTAGAAACATGATGGATACTTCTATGAAAAGGAACATTGACATCAGATATAAGAAGGTTTGGAAAAGAAAACAAGAACAAGTAAAGGAAGGTTAAATGAATGAAGGACACCCATAAGTCATACTCTCGGGATTGGAAATAGTACGATATGAAGACAGATCTACAAGGAAAAAGGAAAATGTCAAATACAGGAAGGTTTGGAGAAGAAATGAAAAACAAGAAGAACATGTAAATGAAGACCAGGTCCCAGAGATCATAGTATTTACAATAGTAAGAAAATAAGAGAAAGAGAACAAAGAACATACCCGAGAAATTGTATACTCAGGAATTGTAGTGCAAGATCATAATGAATCCACAAACAAAAAGGAAGAAATTAGAGTTTAGAGAGATGATGAGTCTACAGATGAATAGGAATATTACTCTACATTAGGGTGGATTCCTCCATTGTTCTGAGCCAACCGGATTGGAAATTCCTAGTAAATATGAATATTGAACATGGGGAGTCGGTGCAGTAGCTACTACAGATCATAAAACCATCCTTCGAGCAGTATGAAGTGTTTTCAGAGACAGATTTAGAGCAGTCAGATAGCAGAGGCACATACTGACAAAATGATCGATTGTGAAGCAATGTTCTCATGCAGATATAATACAAATATCGTTAACACACTTTGCAGGAAGGGATATATTCATTACAAGTTCAAGGATATATTGTAGATCAATGGAGATATTTGATTCAATATGATAAAAAAGAATATGTGATGATCAATTACAACAAAGAATCCTTCACGATAGTACAGTGACAAATGGGTTAGCATTATGGACAGTTGAGTAGCATAGTTATGGAAAGTTCATGACATATGGATATAGATGGATTTTTGAGATCATTGACATGTCTAGACAGATATATGACATAGAACATCTACAATTGGAATCAATAGAATCAATGGACAAGTGGGATCATTTGGTCACAAGAAGACAAGCAGTGAAAATCATAGAAAAATAGGGAAAGATAAATCTTCAACATAATATATATCATCAGAGGGACATTATTGAACAATATGGTCATTAATGTATAAACAATGAACATGATAGGTCATTTGAAGTTAAAATTTTTTGAATGTTTTTTAATATATGTCAGAGAGTTACAAGAGGAAGCACCAATGGACAATTAGAAAGCACTGGAAGAGAGGAAATGAAACATTTACAGGTATCCCTACATTGATTACATGAAATCTTGCAGATAAGTCAAGATCATAAGATAAATCATGAAGAGATTCAGAAAGGAAGATCAGTAGCATGCAGATAGGGGGATAGATGCAAAATACTTGAATAATACAAGTAAATAATCTTTTTGAATGCTTGTCATATACATCATAGTTTTACATGAGGAATCACCATGAAGAGAAAAACAAACTCTTTCATATAGGGGGAGAGAGAGAGAACAAAGGAGAGTTACCCTTTTTTCCCATGATATCAAAGGAAGAGAAAGAGAAAGATCAAAAGAGTAAGAATAAAGTGCATGAAGTCAGAGAAGGATTGTTCAGAGAAGGTAGAATTTCAGAGGGATTCACTCTTTGCTATCAAAAGATAAGAGAAACATGATGAGAGAAACATGTAAAGAGAAAGAACATAAGCATGAAGACAGAGGGAGCAACCCCAAGGATAGATACCCTTTTCCATTGATGTCAAAGGGGAAGGAGAGAAACATTGACGCAGAGAAATGGTCACAGGGGAGCACGTGTACTGGAGTATGAGTGTTTCCATCAATGTTGGTGTTGTCATCTATAACAAAGGGGGATATTGTTAGATAGTTAGTTTGGACAGTTGGTTTTCATTGATGTAAACCCTTGGAGATTGATATCAACCTTTGGAGAATTCCGAAAGCCCTGGAGATATGGTTGAGATTGATGGTGAGTTAGTTGTTATTGATGTCAACAAGAGTGGTTAATGTCATCATATGTGATGGGTGCATTTGATGAAGTCTACATGAAGCCCTGGAGATATGTTTGAGACTGATGGTGAGTTAGTTGTCATTAATGTCAACAAGAGTGATTAATGTCATCATATGTGATGGGTGCATTTGATGAAGTCTACATGAAGCCCCAGAGGTGTGGTCACGAGACCTGGATTTGTTTGAGGAATAAATACATGAAGGACATTGTAAATAAATGTAAGACACTCATAGATGGATAGTCCTTGTGATGTCATTTCAAGTAATAGGTGGCACGCCACATGGTTCATCACAATTAGGGAGATATGCCCTTGTGAAATTAGAATCCCCAAAGAATGGTCAAGAAGCCCCTAGTTGGTTACAAGTGAATTAATTAAAGGGTAAAGTTGTTATAACAAGAAAATATAGGTTGGCCCTAAAGTGAGGAAAATGTGTTGGATGAAAAAGTATAAATACACTTCATGAGACATTCATTTTTTATACAAAATTACATTGAATATCTATCTTGAGAGAATGTCATGGTATAATATTTTGTTCTATTGGTGAATCTGACGACAAGTCTAAGGAAACGAAGAAAGTGCAAGAAAAGAGAGAAAGTTTCAGAGCTGCAAAGTGCTAGGGTTTCTCTGTAACCCCAATTAGGCAGGCCCTCATGAGTCAGCTTGAGGGTGTCACGTGAGGTCCCGCCTGACTAGGAGTATTAGTCCCGCAAGGCTAAGACAAATATGTACATATGTTTGTACCAGGATGCTGAAGGATGTGATAGTGTTATAGGTCAGTATTACAATACAACATGTCAGCTACCAGTTGTAGGTATGCTTATGTGATTATATCTTATTCTTGGTGATGGTATGGTGCATGCTTGAGAGGCATGTCTTGTTGATGCATGGAACATCTTGGTGATATTGGTATGGTACATTGGTTAGTAGTACATCTTGGCTGTATTGATATCTTGGTATCTAGTTTGGTTACATGGTGATGATGCTATATGCTTGAGGATTATTCTTGGTATACTCTAGAAGCATTGACACATGGTGTATGGTTGTCATTGATATTGATACATTGTTGAGAAATAAACTTCGCATATGAAAACACATGTATGAGATACATCTCTTGGTGGTGTTGGTACTTTGTTGAGGTACACCATTGGTGGTACTTTCTTGATATATCCTATGGTACATGGTGTATGGCATGATTGAGTTATATGGTATATGGCTGAGATACATTGTTGATATATGGTATGGTACATGATTGGTACTTGGTATGGTGTTGATGTACATGGTTGATGGTTGAGGCATATGGTACATGTTATGGTACATGGTTGATGCACGGTTTGGTACAAGTATTGGTGCAGGGTTGATGCACGGTTTGGTACATGTGTTGGTGCATGGTTGGATCACTTGTTATGGTACATGCTGTGGTACACGGTTGATACTTTATATGGTACAGGTTGATGGTTTGATACATTCTTTGGTACATGGTTGAGACACATACCTTGTGATGGTATGTTGGTGATCTTGGTACATGCCTGGTAGATTTATGTGTTGGTGATGTTGGACATATAGTTGAGAGGTTCCCTTAGTATATGATCGATGTGAGAGGATCTGGTTGAGTATACGTGAGGGTTATAAGCTGGACAAGTTGATTAGTGATAGGTTGATGTGACATGTTGGATCAATGATAGTTTGATGTGACATGTTGTATACAATGACAGGTTGATGTTACATGTTGGATCAATGACAGTTTGATGTGACATGTTGTATACAATGACAGGTTGGATATAGTGACAGGTTGGTGATAGTGATAGGTTGGATACAATAACAGGTTGGTGACAGTGATAGGTTGGATACAATGACAAGTTGACAGGTTACAAGTTGACGTGACAGTGACAGTGGCAGTGATTGTGGTAGTGACAGTTGGTATACATTTATATTTTAGGTCGGAAGGACGGGGCAAGGAAAGGGGGTTGTAGCCTCCTTCTGGTTGGTGTCGGAGAACACAAGGATTTGGAGCTTCCTTCAGATTGGAGCTTGAGAATCAGGGGGTTGTATCCTCCTTCTAGTTGGATCCAGATAATTTAGGGAGTTGTAGCTTCCTTCAGGTTGGAGCATGTATATAGGGGGTCGTATCCTCCTTCCATTTGCAGCTGGATAATTGGGAAGTTGGTGCTTCCAATGAATGTATTCTTTGATATATAAGAAAAAAGTTTGTGGTTTTCTCCCATTTGGGTTTCCACGTAAATTCTGGTGTACTTTGTATTTGATTTGATGTTGTTGATGTGACATTGCTTATGATTATATTCTCATGATATATTGAATGCAATCATAGATGATACACTGATGATAAACTGTTGAATATTATTGATAAAGTTGAATAATATATTGCGGTTAAATGTGGTATAAGTGCTCATATTTATTCACCCCCACCCCCTCTCAGTATTCGAACAAGGGTTTCACCCTTTTAACACTTTTAAACCTAGATGCATAGAAATAGAAGGCAAACTCACTTGAAACTCATAGAACCCTAGTTGAGAAGAGGAGGAGGAATGAAAACTATCCGAGAAAATAAAGAAAAAGGAAGAAGAATGGGTAAAGGGAGGGTTTGGTACTCCTTATGTTAGTAAAACAGGACCACAGAGAAATAAAATAAAACAAATGCAGAAACAAAACACATAATACACACAATATAAGAGAGACACATATTTACGTGGTTCACCTAGTGTGGGCTACGTCCACTAGAGAAATTGCCAGGTCCTTCCTTTATTTTTATCCAACAAATGAAGGGATACAACCTACAACAAAACCCACTGTAACTTCCTCTTCTTTCTTTCATAGTCTCCTCTCTTAGAATACAATATTCACCATCATCCATAGTTGCAATACATTTCCCTCATAAAAGAGGGTTTCCTTCTAGGAAAAAAAAAACCCTAACATAATCTCTACCGTTAGATCTGCGACCTTATAATGAACGGTCTAGATTTACAATGAAATTACAATATACTTTTTACAAGGCAATTTTTGCTTCGGGGGCTTCGCCCCCGAACCCCCACTGGGGGCCTGCTTGCCCCCAGACCCCCTAGCCGAGGGGATAGCCCCCCCGGACCCCGCAGAGGGGGTACCACCCCTTTGCACTCCCCCACGTGGAAGAGTGTACATACTTCTGGGGTGTAAATACTTCATGGGGTATAAACACGGCTGAAAGCAAGGACCTCTGAATCAGGAAGATAGTCAGGCTCCACAACCAACAATCTCCCACTTGGAGACTGATCTCAACAACTCCACCGCTGTTGTATATGCTGGACTCTGAACCTTCTTGGACCTGGAAAATTTCTCATCTTCATATTCATTCTTGAAGACCAACTGAAACTGAG
>ML816173.1:39841-66842 GCA_009831015.1 Picea engelmannii | reverse complement strand
TATATATATATATATATATATATATATATATATATATTCAATATTCAAACATAACCTTCCCTTTCTGACAGTAGGAATCCTTCTGGTTGTTCAACATAGATTTCTTCTTCTAATTCACCATTTATAAATTTTGATTTTACATCCATTTGATATACCTCGATTCTCTTGGAACATGCATAGACCAAGATTTGTCTGATTTCTTCCATTCTAGAAACAGGGGAAAAAGTTACTTCAAAATCTACTCCTTCAACTTGTGCATATTTTTTGCATACTAATCTTGCCTTGTTTCTGGTTACATGTCCATATTCATTTAGTTTGTTTCTGAACACCCATTTTGTACCAATCACATTTTTACTCTTTGGTCTTGACACCAATTCCCATGTTTCATTCTTCTTTATTTGATGTAGTTCCTCTTCCATGGACTTGACAAAATGTTCATCATTACTGACTTCCTCAAAGATTCTAGGTTCAAATGTGGATAATAGTGCAAGGTATATTTCCTCTGGTGTATGAAACCATTTACTTCCTCTGGTCTCTATTCCTGCATTTTTATCTCCAATAATATGTTCTGGTGGATGATTCTTCTGAACCCGATGAATAGGTGTATTGGATGGTGTCAAAAAGTCGTGTTGGTCATTATTTTCTTGTTCTGCTTCTTCTTCTTGTTCTTCTTGAGCTTCTTCTTCTTCTACCTCTTCTTCTTTTAGTTCTTCTTCTCTTTCCTCTTCATTTGGATCTTTCCTTTCTTCCTTGATATTTGGTACATTTGCTTCATCAATTTTTACATTTATACTTTCCACTATCTTGTTGAGTCTCAAATTGTAACATTTGTATGCCTTGATTTTTATTTAGTAACCAACCAATATTCCTTTATCAATTCGAGAATCAAATTTTCCAACTCTGTCATCTTCTCTTTTTATGTAGAAATTTCTTCCAAATAATCTAAAGTGTTTGACATTTGTTGGTCTTCCCTTCCATAACTCATATGGTGTTTTATCACTGTTACTCCTAAGCATTCCTCTGTTCAATATATCAATGGTTTTTTGTACTTCCTGTACCCAAAATATATTTCTCAACTTTGAATCCTTCAACATGATTCTGGCCATCTCTGTTACAATTCTGTTCTTTCTTTCAACGACTCCATTTTGCTGAGGTGTCCTACATGTTGAGGACTGCCTTTTTATTCCATTCTCTTCTCATAATTCTATGAATTATTTTGATACAAATTCACCTCCATTGTTTGATCTTAAGAAATTTATTTTTGAATCCATTTCATTTTCAACCATCTCTTTGAATATTTTGAAATTTTCGAATGCCTCTAATTTATTTTTTATAAAAGATACTGCAGTCATTCTTGTATAGTCATCAATAAGTAGCATGAAGTATTGTTCACCATTTATTCATTTTGTTCTCATTGGTCCACATAGATTAATGTGAAAAATTTCCAGTGGCATTGTTGTAGAGTATTCCTTTGATCTAAATTTTGTTCTTGTCTTTTTTCCATGTAGACACTGCTTGCACATAGTACTAGCTGGTTTTGAAATTTTAGGCATTTCTCTTACTGCTTCCTTTTTGCTAATATTGACTAGATTTTCAAAGTTCATGTGCCCATTCTTATGTGCTAAAGCCAACTTTCATTTTCTCTTCCCAATCAAAATCTTTCCTTTCCAATCTCATTTAAGATGTATATATTGTTTGGAGTCCTTACTGTTGTAGCCACTAATTTTCCTGATCCTACTTTTCTTATCTCAAACTTCTTTGAGTCAAATATAAGTCTATTTCCTTGATCACACATTTGACTCACACTCAAAAAATTATTCTTCATGTTTTCAACAAGTAGGACATTTTATGAATTGGCATCCTTACTTCCAAGCTTGATTGTGCCTTTCCCTATAATTCTGGTTGAGTTGTCATTACCAAATGAAACTAATCGATCTCTTTCTTTCTTCAGAGATATAAATTTGTTCTTGTCACTTGTCATATGATTTGAGAAACCATTGTCAACGTACCGATCACTTCTTCTATTTCGTGCCTATAGTGCAAGGGAACATTCTTCAACATTTAGTTTATCTTGCTTCCTTATCCAAATTCTTGATGGTCCCTTTTGATGATTGTTGAATTCCTTCTTTGGTTCATTTGGAGGAATTGTCAATCTGCAATCTTTGGCTATGTGTCCAAAATTGTTGCATTTATAACATTGAATTACTTCATCATTTAATGAGACAAAATTATTATAGTTTATGTTGTATGCTTCATGAGGCTTTCTGAGATGATTAATTATAGGATGACCTTCATAGCTACTTTTGTTCTTAGCATAAGATTTGTAATTTATAGATTTGTTCCCAAAATTATGACAATAATAGCATGAACCAAGAAATATAGTTTGATACCTGGGAGATCTTTTGAATGGTGATGTTCCTTTGTAGTTTTTTTCTTGATTTATTTCCATGGGTGACTATTGAGTATGAAACCTAGGTGTTCTAGACGGTTCCATCTTTTTGTAATCTTCTTCCTGAAAATTCTCATGAGAGGGCTTGCATTCTTTCTTCTTGGTTAATCCTCTAGTGACTTCTGCAAAAGTACTTTGTTCCACTTCCTCTTTTGTAGTCATAGAGCTTGAACTCTTCTCTCTATGTGTTTGGTTGTATCCCAATCTAGACCTATCATGATATGGCCTTTGAGTATCGATGATTTCGTCCAGTATTTTGGTGTTGCTCTGTTGCATATCCTTATTCTAGAATTTCCTTCCTTAGAGAAACGATGTTTGTTTCTAAGCTTTCCTTCTCTTTTTCCTTTACTTCCAGCTGGATTCTAAGTATTTATTCAATCCTTTTGGCTTCTTTAACTTGGAATTTTAGTTTCAAAATCATCTACTAATATTTTTCAAAGTTAGGACTTTGAGAGATTTTTTTCATCTTGAGTAATTCTTCCTCGAGCGATTTATTTTTCTTCATCTCTTTCTTTAATTCACTTAAAGTGTCAATTATTTATACTTCAAGATATACCTAACCTTATTCTTCATAGTCCTCTTCATCATTTTCAAAATCCATAAAGAGTACATTTTTCGAGTCACTGTCACTATCATCATCCCCATTTGATGATGAACTATCCTCCTTTGAGTAGAGACTTTTCTTGAAAAAATTCTTCTTGTTCCTTGTCTTATCTCCCTTTTGATATTTCTTTTCTTTCTTAGGAGATTCTTCTTCATCATTCTCTTTGTTATTAGCATATGGACATTTATCATCAATATGACCAATTTTACCACAATCAAAACATTTAAAAGGAAACTTACATTTGTACTTGACATTTCCTTTTTTTAACTTCCTTACGAAGTTTCCCATATCTTCATCAGAATCATCACTACAACTAAAGTCTGACTTCAAATTTTTATTTGGCTACTGTTTGTTCTTCATTGTCTTCTTGGATGCCTTGAATATTGCTTCCTTCTTGGGTGGATTATCTTGTTCTGTTCCCATCTCATAAGATGTGAATATCCCATGTAGCTCATCCATGCTTATCATACCAAGATATTCTCTTTCTTCTAGGGCTGAAATCTTAGGATCAAATCTCATTGGAAGAGACCTTAGTATCTTCTAGAAAATAACTAGTTCTTTAATTTTTTCTCCCAGTCCTTTAATGGAATTTACTATTTCATCAGCTCATAGGAAGTAAGCTACAATATCTTTGTCTTCCTTTATCTTTAATTTCCCAAACTTGGCTCTGTAGGTTTGAATCTCGGCCCCTTTTACTTTGGCATCTCATTTGTAGATATTTTGAAGTTCATCCCAAATATCCTTTATAGAATCACAGTGCATAACCTTCAAGTATAATGGGTGCTCTAGACCATTCAAAATCACATTTGTGGCCCTTGAATTGTTTTTGTTGAGATTCTTTCCATCTCTATCTGTTGGAGGAGTGGCGAGTGTTGTGTATCCATCTACTATTGCTTGCCAAACATCAAATCCCTATGTTTGTATATATGTTTTCATTGTTCTTCTCCAGAAGGCATAGTTCTTTCCATCAAACTGTGGTAATTCAATCTTAGTGTACTCTATGATCTTTCCTTCCAGTGGTTAGATTGTTTCTTGAAGGACTTGTTATGATACCAATTGTTGGAATACTAAGAGGGGGGTGAATCAATATTATGCAATCTTTTACCACTTTTAATCAAAACATGTAATCATTAACTTTATCAGCAGTATAACATCAATATATCACGAGCAATATCAATCAACAAATCATAACAAATAACCACATATACACAATACACTAGAATTTACGTGGAAACCCAAATGGGAGAAAACCACATAATGCTTTCTTATATGTCAAATATTACATTCATAAGAAGCACCAACTTCCAAATTATTTAACACAAACTAGAAGGAGGCACCAACCCTATGTTTTATAGGCACCAACTTGAAGGAATCTCCAACTCCCTAAGTTCTTTGGCACCCTCCGGAAGCAGGCTACGACCCCATGATTTAGAGGAACCAACATGAAGGAAGATCCAACGCTCTGAGCTCTCCGGCACCAATCAGAAGGAGGCTACAACCCCATTTCCTTGCCTCGTCCCGCCACCCTGAAATATAAGTGTCGACTCATTGTCACTACCACAGATCAACCTGTAACTGCCACTATCACTGATACATCAACCTGTCACTGTCACTATAGTTTCCACTGTCACTGCCACTACCACTGCCACTGTCACATCAACTTGTAACTGATGATCAAATGATCATCTAACCTGTCAACCACATGGCATACCACCTACCATTGGAAACGTCATGACACAGACTATCCATTTATGACGGTTTTGTATACACTTGAAGTAGTATTCAACCTCATTTTCCTTAGATAACTTCGATCCTCATCCCCACACCTATGGGTTTCTTGTAGACTTATTCAAAGCATCTTCCCATGGGGGCCATGCTTAAATCTACTCCATAAGGGGACCACTTTGGAGACTTCTTCATTTATACCCAATGCTTCTAGAGGCTTCTAGAATTCCTCTAAATTTGACATTAATGACAATCAATTTTCCAACATAATACACAATCGTTGGCTCCAAATACATATCTCCCATATCATCTATCAACTTGAAAATCCATAATGCCTTACAACTCCTTGAACATGTTATATACTTCACCTCTGCTCAGATAAGTGCAATTGCAACCTGCTTCTTGTTGAACTAGGATATCTACCATGACCCCATTCCAAAATAAAATTTAAAATTTATCTTCCAAGATTCAACACCTTTACCCAATTTGAATCACAAAATCCATGGAGTAATAGTCCACTATCTCTTGTGTACCTGATTCCATAATGAGTTGTACCTCTTAGAAACCTGAGCACATGCTTCACATCCACCTAATGTGTTTCTTGCAATGAAACCATTAACTAACATAGTGAATTCATAACAAAGAAAATATATGTCCTTGTATTTACAAGATACATCAAGGATCCAATGAATTGCCTCTACAATGAAGAGTCAACCAAATAAGCATCCTCATCTCAAGTGAGATTCAAATTAAATGTCATGGGTGTGTCCAAGGGTTTCCAATTCTAATTCAAAATCTCTCCAAAATATCCAAAGTATACTTCCCTTGTCCAAGGAAGACTTCTCTTGGACCCTACCAAACCTCCAATCCTAGAAAATAATGTAGTATACCAATATCCTTCATGTCAAACTCACTTGAAAACTTATCCTTTCACCATATAGTGAGCTTATATGAACTACCTATAATGATGAAGTCATCCACATATATAACCAATACAACCAAAATAGTTCTATCACAAGAATAATTAATATTTGGATCAACACTAATCTTGGTGAACCCCGAGTTCAATGGAAACTCATCTATCCCCAAGTACCAATATCGTGGTGCCTACTTCAACCCATAAAAGGGATTTTTTCAACATGTAAACATGTGTTTCACACCCATTCACCTTAAAACCTCTTGTTTGATTTTATGTATCCTTCTTCTTCAACCACACCATTCATGAAGGAAGTCTTGTAACACCACTCTCGAGCCCTATTTTGTGTTGCATTTTGTGGAAACTTGACGATGATTAGAATTATGCGTATTTGTTAGAATGATTTTCTAAATTAACTATATTAATATATATGATGTTGTTTTCACAATATTTGGAGACCTACATTGACCTATGTCATATGTTGAAAGAAACTTGAAGAGCATTGTATGGAATTTATGTTATCTGAATATTCATGAACGAATTGTTAGCCTATGTTTCTTGGGACCCACACTGAATGAGGCCATATGATGGTGGAGACTGGTCTTTGATGAGGTGAAGGATTTAAGGTACCTAACATTTTCCACTGCCACGTTTCCATTTTCCTTGATGAGTTATCTGGTTATTTATCCATGATTAGTTTGCTTAGTTATTTAGTTATAGATGCTGCATTGGAATATCTAATATATATAATTGAGTTATTTTCTTGGAATTAAAGGAAAATAGATACGCCTTAGTAGGTAATATCCACCCAATTGATTTGTATTGGGATAAGGATGCTACATAATGGTACTAGAGATCCAAGTTTTCATAACTGGGAGCCTCTAGGAGATCAAAATTTAGAGATTGAAATCCAGAAGTGATAATCCCATAATCTTGGGAGGGTAACACCTAAGAAGGGATTATTGACCAAATGAATTTACTTAAATTTTTCCTTTTTTTCTTCTTATTTTGTTTGATTGTCCTTTTTTTTTTCCTCATTCGTTTATTTTTCCTAGTGTGCTTATTGTTCCCTACTTTGATTCATTAGTTGTGAATAACTAGATTGCTCCACATAAATGTAATGAATTTTAATTTGCATAGTAAAATAAATATAATACATGTGATGATGATGATTAAAATAAAATCATTGAACACTTATTACTTTGTTCATTGAAAGCATTGTTCATGGTTTAATGTTTAGTTAATTGTTTCATGGGATACCTAACTAGCTATTGATTTTTCTTCTCTTGTCTACCTGAACTATTACCCTACCTAATTCTTGAATGACTTGTTCACTTATTAATGGCATGGATTTTTTTTTTTCGTTTAAACCTAATGAATTAAATAAATAGAATCTAAAATAAAATGAATCAAATCCCTACATAACCCTAAATATGTCTTGACTCTTAATGGATGAATAAACATGTATAGTTGTAATTTTTTTATTTTTTTTTTCAGATAAAAGGAATAGGGGAAAAAAAAAAAATGCATCAATACATACATACATACATACATATATCTATATATATTTTTATTTTCACATAATATAGATCACTAAGGAAACTTCCCAAGCACTTCCCCTGATTCCAAAGATGGTAATAAAGGTAAATTGACTACTTCTACCTCGCCAAATCCAAACAACAATTATCTCATGAATATTTCAATGATTTTCTCATGTATAGATATTAACTTGTAAAGAGGTCAACATACAACACACACATATTTTATAGGTGGGGAGAATGAAACACTTACCTACCCACTATTCAAGCTATTTCCATTGAATGAGATAATGATGATGATGAAGATGATGATAATGATGGTTGTTACCATCCATTGAGACCAAACTTGGTCTATCAAATCTTAACATAGTTCTATCAAAAAGGTTGGAAATAAGATTTCTTAAATCCCCATATTTTGATGAGTTAACAGGATTACAAAGGTCCATAACACCCTACATTTTGGATTTTAAAACAACTAAACTACACTACAACCTATATTGTTATTCCTTTTCTTATTATGTGTTGAACTCAATTAGAATGATAGAACTATGTTATGATGACATATGGACCTGCATATATGCTTAAATTGATGTATGAATTTTACTATTTATTTTATTAATGATGATAGTTAGATGATTTTCTTAAGCATGCAAAATTTAAAAGGTGCTAGGAATAGGATCAAGGAGCAATAAAATTAAAAAAAATGAAAGTAAATGTGGAAATAAAACATAGAAGAACAAAATACAAGAGAGACACAATATGCATGGTTCACCCAATACAGGCTACGTCCATGGAGAAACAACCAATCCTTCCTTTATTTTGTCCATAAAAATGAAGGGATGACACCTATAACAAAAGTGTTGTAACATCGTATTCACTCTCTCAGACACACAATACTCTCACATACAATCACAACCTTTAAATAGGCTTCATCACATATAATCCTATGGGAAAATACCATGGGTTACCCAATACCATGGGCATGTAAACCACCGATGGTAAGCCCATCATTGACCATAACACAATGCCCACATAATATGAGGGTTTCCCTCTAGAGAAAAACAAATGCACCAACATAACCTATTTCATCATATCTACAACTTACTGATGAATGGTCAAGATTGACTACAAAATTACAATATTTTACAAGGAATTTTCCCCAAAAACATCTCTTTGGGGGCACTGCCCCCGAAACCCTCCCAAGGGGTATCCAATATTTTTCTCCACCCCCTTAGACCCCATAGAAATATTAGTGGGGGGAGAAACCCCCCCACATCCCCTATCAAGAATTGGGATCCAAATGCAATTGATACAAGACCTATGAATCATGAAGATAATAAAGCTACACAATCAATAATCTCCCACTTGGATATTGGTTACAACAAATCCATCACTAGTGCACCTGCTAGACTATGCTCCAAATTTGAACATGGAAAGTTTCTCATCTTCACCTTCATGCTTGAAGACCAAATAAAACTAAGAAGGAACTCAATTTCTCCCTGATTACTACCTTCATTAACATGTCTACATAATTATGGCTAGTGTGTATATTTTCCAGCTTTAATTGTCCATCTTCCAAAATTGATCGTATGAAATGGTACTTGAGCTATACATGTTTAGTATTAGAATGGAAGGTCGAGTTATTTTCAATATGAATGACATGATATATATCACTATACAACCTATTGTTCTCTTTCTTCTTTTCCAATTCCTCCATAAACCTTTGTAATCAAATCATCTCTTTACTAGCCTCTATAGAAACAACATACTTTTCTTCCATTTTTGAAAGTGCAACAACCTTTTGCAATTTTGAAGTAATGTTGTTCCACCTATAGTAAAACCATACCTTTTGGTGCTCCTCCTGCTATATATATCACCTACCATATCTGAATCAACATATCCCTGTAGAACGATGCTTGAACTTAAAAAATATAGTGCTTGAGTAGTAGTACCTCTCAAATACTTGAGAATCCACTTTACTAACTTCCAATGCTCTTTACCTGGATTGTTCATATACCTGCTCACAAATCCTACTACATATGAAATATTTGGCCTTAAGCACACCATCGCACACGTCAAGCTGCCAACTTTCGTTGGGTATGGAAAATTAGAACTGTGGTCTATCTACTCCTTTCCTTGGGATACATATCCTTATTCAGTTTGATATGAATTTCCAGAGCTGTACTAATTGGTTTTTCATCCTGCATTTTAAATATTTCCGACACCTTCTCTATGTACTCACCCTAAGACAATGTTAATTTGTGATTTTTCTAGTCTAGTATTGTGATTCTCATACTAAGGATTAACTAATTTTCTTTTGAGCACATTTATACCCTGCATTCTATACCCTAGAACAAGAATGTCATCTACATATAATAACAACATAATATAGTTTCCATTGTCTAGTCTCTTAAAATAAACACAGTGGCCATAATGACATCTACTATCACCTTGTTTTGTCATAAACCTGTCAAATTTCAAATACCATTGCCTTGGATCTTGCTTTAGGCCATATGATATCTTCTTCAACCCACATACTAATTTATCCTTCCCTTTGAACTCATATCCCTATGGTCGTTGCATATAAATATCTTCCTACAAATCCCCATGGAGAAAAGTTATCTTTACATCCAACTCTTCAAGATGCAAATATTCTACTTCCACTAGAATTAAAACAGTTCTAACTGAAGTCATTTTGATAGCAAGAGAAAATATTTCATCAAAATCTATACCTTTCTTCTGTGCAAACCCATTTACAACAAGTTTGTCCTTGTACCTCTTTTTTCCTCAATCTTCTTCCTTCAACCTATAAACCCATTTATTATGGATTTCTCTTTTACCTGCATGTAATTGAACCTAGTGCCAAGTTTGGTTATGTACCAAGGAGTCCATCTCCTCTTTCATTCCTTCTTCCCACTACTTTCTACTTTCCACTTGCATTTCTTCTTCATACTTTTTGGTTCACCAGAATCGGTCAATAATAAATGATACAATGAAGGAGAGTATCATTCAGGGGTTCTACTTAACATGGTATATCTTCTAATAGAACTTGCAGGATTTTTAGGTACTTGTTGTTGTTGTTGTTTTTGTTGAACATTTTTATTTTCTAGCACCTTTGGAATTTCATTTTTTGTGTTTTTCTTTTCTCGTTTATTTCCCTACAATTAATATTTGTACATGAACTTCTCATTGAATACCATATCTCTACTTCTAATTATTTTGTGATTTTCACAATCCCATAAGCGATAACCAAAATCACTAACTCCATATCTCTAACGTACCCAGCCCCAAGCTGGGTCATGCCACAAATAAATCCGACCTCTTTCACAGTTGAGCAATTACAAAATCTTGGAACTCTGCTCATCTCTTGAATTTGTGACGTAACCGTCACCAGAAAACCCTAAAATATTTTCTCTAATACTAATCTGTAATGTACCCATCCACCAATAGGTTGATCACACTACCTCAAGAACCCACTTCTTGAACTGATTTGGAATTCTGATAACCTTTGATTAATAAAGAAGCATGAAATAGACACATGAAATAATCAAGATTCATGTTATAGCATAAAATAAATTAACAATATTCCAAGCACATCAATAAACAACAAGCATGCATATTATAAAAACGAATCTCAAAGATAATAATTAATACATAGAGGAAATAAATATACAAGCATATAAACACATGATAGAGAGTACTTATCTTAAACAAAATCAATTACCAATTAGTTGCATAGCAAGGATGTTCCACCCAACCATAGATGTTGTTGTTCCAAGTCTCAACAATAGGTCACCTCCGAGTCGGGGATATGAATCCACAAGAATGGGTTCGAGAGAGATACTCAATTTCCCAAACTAGTCAACACTCAAGCTCTCACAGGTTTCTCAACACACAAAAATCCAAAGTACACCAACTCTCTTATCTCCAACCTGCACCACCCAAAGACAATGAATCCCCTTCACTGCCATGTAGTCCCTTAGGTTGTCCACTTATTTCCAGGGCTCCAGTGCATCTGGACAAGATTATCCATGTTGGAACTCTCACGATCCCCAGATATGTACAAAGTTTAGCACATGCCAATGCATATCAGGTATGCAGGCACAAATTCATGGCTAGCATACACCAGTCATTACTACAACCAACAAACAATGTCTTCTTCCTCAACAATTCACCCCCATGTTCCAACCGAGAAAAAGAATGAATGAGGAATGATAAATGATAAATGGTGAATGAATAATAAAATGAAGAGTCAACACCCAAACAACCCAAAAGAGTTGTTTGTATAATTACAGGAAATAAATAACCACGCGACCATCCCCCTAAGAAGCTCATGTGACCACTTTTCTCAATATTTAACAAGATGGGTAAATAAAATAAAAAACAAATACTTAGCCCCTTTATCCCCCTCTCTCATGGAATCATAGCCCCCTATACTCTTATTCGTTTTCATCTGACAAAGAGTGATGTTTTTTATTATTAATAATGATCAAATAATTTCATTTCCTAGGCACTCTAGCCTCTTTTAATTGTTTGGGCACTTCGACCTTTGACAAAGTAAACAAAATACCTTATTTAATCTGGTGATGCAAAATTGGGGTATTATCATCCCCTTCTCCTTATTTTGGCACTATCATCAGTGCACATACAAAACATAAATCAAAATTTCTAAATTCTTCAGAAATTCATGAGTGTTTTGCTCACATGGCATCTTCATGCTCCCAAGTGGCATATTCTGGACCACAACTGGTCCACTAAACTTTTACCAATTCTATGACTCGATTTTGGAGCATTTTGACTTTTCAGTCCACTATGTGTATCGGTTGGACCTGAAAGTCTCCTTCTGGAGCCACCTGAATCAAATTCCAATCAATAACATGGTTAGGATTGTGTACATACATTTTCAGTAAAGAGACATGAAATACATTATGCACATTCATGGAAGCATGTATGCAACTGACCCTATTTTGTTCAATATCTCAAATGGACCAAAAAATATGGTAGCTAGCTTTGTACAACTGCCTAATTTCAATGAGATCTTCTTGGGCTTCATTTTCAAAAGAACATGCTCTCCCACTTTAAATTCTCTAATTGTTCTATTTGTATCTTCATAACTCTTATGTCTATCTTGTCCTGCCTTCAAATTTTGCTTAATTTTAACCATATGGTCTTCCATATCATTGAGCAATTCAGGTCCAAGTACTACTCTATCTGTTGGGTTGTCCGAACTCACTGGAGTATTGCATTTTCTACCATGCAAAGCCTCAAATTGGATCATCTTCAATGAATCTTTATACCCATTATTATAGAAAAAACTCAACCAAATGCAAGTAGTCTTCCCACTTAGATGGCTTATCCATCACATACATTCTTAGCATGTATTTAATCAATTGGTTGAATTTCTTTGTCTGCCCATTTGACTGTGGATGGTATGCTATTGTAAACTTCATATTTGTGCCAAATCCTTTAAACAATCCCCTCCATAAATTTGAATTAAACTTAGTGTCTCTATTTGAAACAATTGCCTTGTGTATTCCATGTAACCTAGCAATCTTCCTCATGTAAATTTATACAATATTAGTTGTTGTATGAGTCATCTTTACATGAAAAAAATGAGCATCCTTTGTCCATTTATCAACCACTAACATTATTGAATCATGTTTCCTTATTTTCCTAGGAAACTTAGTTATAAAATCAATGGTTACTACTTCTTATTTCTTCTCTGGAATTTGCAATGGTTGTAGCAAACACACTGGGTGTTTATGCTTAGCTTTCACTCTTTGAAATTCCATACATCTAGAAATGTAATAAACAACATCCTTCTTCATTCCTGGCCAAAATTATTTACTTCTTACTCCTACAATTGTTTTCTGGTAACTGGGATGTCCGACATATGGAACATTATGCATTTATTTTAATACCAAATTCCTAAGTTCTCCAAAACTAGGAACATAAATTCTATTTTTATGCATAAGTAATCCATCTTCTTTAATCCCATACTCTTTAATTTTTTTATGTACATTTTCCTACTGCAAACTTTCTTTTGCATGTAGGTAATGTTGATCTGTAACAACAAAATCTAGAATTATGTTGTTCAAATATGACTAATGCATACTAACGGTTGTAGAATGCATGAGATGTACTCTTCTGTTGACTGCATCAACAACTTTATTTTCTTTCCCTTTGATATGCTTGATTCCAAAGTCATATTCACTTAAAAATTTCAGCCATCTTGTCTACGTAACATTCAAAGTTGGTTGTTCAAAAATATATTTTAGACCACTATAGTTTGTCCTTAGTTCAAATATATTTCCATGAGATAATGCCTCCACATATTCAATGCATGAACTATGGTAGGAAGCTCCAAATCATGCATGTCATAATTCCTCTCATATTCTTTAAGATTTTTGGACTCAGAACTAATGACATGTCCATTCTGAGTGAGAAATCCACCAGTCGTTCCTGGCATGCATCTGTACATACCACAAAATTCTCATTTGGGTCATCAATATTAAAATAGGTGCACTAGTAAGCAATTCTTTCAACAAATTAAAATTATCTTCACATTTTGTTGTCCACTCAAACTTAATTCCCTTATTTTGAAAAGAAGTGATGGGATGAGGAATCTTAGAGAATCGTACTATAAACCTCCTTTAGTATCCAACTAATCCCATGAAAGACATGACTTATGAAACATTCCTAGGTGTTGGCCATCCTCTAATGGATTCAATCGTCTCTGGATCTACTGATATACCTTCTTGTGAAACAATGTGCCCCAAATAATGGATCTGTTCTTGGTAAAATGAACACTTACTAAACTTGGAATAAATATGATGTTCCCTCAGTATTTACAACACCAACACGAACCTTAATAAATAAGTATGTCATCCAAGAACACAATGACAAACTTATCCAAACAATTTCTGAATATGCCATTCATTAAGCACATAAAGGCAACTAGTGCATTGGTCAGTCCAATTGGAACCACTACAAATTCATAATGTCCATACCTAGTTCTAAAGGTTGTCTTATTGATGTCTTCTTCTTGATTCTTACCTGATGGTATCTTGATCTCAAGTCTATCTTTGAAAATATCTTTTCTCCTCTTAGTTGTCATCAATTCTGGGTAGAGGGTACTTGTTCTTTACCGTGGCTTTATTCAGGTGTTTAAAGTCAATGCACAATCTCAATGTTCCATCTTTTTTTTTGACAAAGAGTATTGGTGCTCCCCAAGGTGAAACACTTGGGACTATGTACCCTTTATTCAAAAATTCCTCCATCCTTTTTTTTGACAAAGAGTATTGGTGCTCCCCAAGGTGAAACACTTGGGAGTATGTACCCTTTCTTCAAAAATTCCTCCAACTTCATTTGTAGTTCTTTTAATTTAGGCGTACTCATTCTGTAAGGTGTTTTTTATACTAGGGGAACTCCTAGTACTAAATCAATAGAAAAATATATTTCCCTCTTTGGCAGAAATCCTGGTATTTCTTGGAATACATATTCATACTCTTTCAATACTAAAAAATATTAAAGGATTGACCCTTTTGTCTTTTTTGGCTCCTCCACATGAGCTGCATACAAATGACATCCTTTCCTGAAACATCTCTTTAGTTTTAATGTTGAAATATCCCTTATAGAAACGGGTCTTGGAATTCCTATCACAGTGCTTTATTTTCCTTCTTCATCAAGACATGTAAATGTCTTGTTATGAAAATCTATGACAACATGGTGTTGGTCCAACCAATCCATTCCAATTAGGATATCATAAGATCTTAATGGGATGATATTCATACCAACAATAGTACTCACCCCATTCATATTTTTTGGACAACTTCTAACAGTCTCATTGGTCCTTCTTTTGGTTCTAGTGGCTATCTAAACCAAACTTGACTTTTAAACCTTACTTTTCTCCAAATGTAATATGTCTTCCATTTTAGGATCAATGTAACAATGGCTTGCTCCTGAATCAATTAAAATAAAAACTTGTTGACTAATTATATTACCTTCCACTTTGATCATATTAGATTGGTACTCTTCTTGTCGATCTTCTGAGAATGCATATATTTTTACAATGTCTTATACTGTTGTAGTCTCTTGGATGTTGTGCATGGTCTTCATTTTTTCTTCTCTATGAGGACAATCCTTGTATATGTGATCTTCTTTGCATCCCCAACATTTGATTGGAGGCCTTCCCCTTTTTTCTAAGGAGTCTTCTCTCTTGGCTTCGTTCTTAGTAGATTGATCTTGATTATTTTTCTTAGGGTTGTTTCTGTTGAAAGGAGGTTTGAATCCCTTCCTCCTTTGATCATATTTCTCCCTCTTCTTGTCCTCCCAAGATTTCTGCAAATATTCTCTTCCCTTTCCTTGCTCATACATGTACTTAGCCTTCTTGATGGTCTCTATCAAAGTTTTAGGTTCATCATATTCAATATTTTCTTTATAAAAGGATGGAAGTCCACTTAAGAACCTATGTATCTTCACCTTCTCATATTTTATAAACCCTACATACTTCAACAATCCTTGGAACTTGTTTTCATATTTTTTCATGGTCATGCTTCCTAATCTTAATTCAAAAAACTCTTGCATTTTATTATCATATAAATGCTCTGAAAAATACTCCCTTTGAAAATATTTCTTGAACTGCTTCCAAGTGATACTACTCTCATTAATGTGCTCAATTGTTTTCAGCTGATCCCACCACATAACATCTTTTCCATGCAAATGGTATGTGGCAATTCTAGATTCTTGGTTAGATGAGTAGTTGTGCAACTGAAAATACTTCCCGATTCCAAGAAGATAGGATTCAACATCATCTTCCCTTTCTCTTTCACCATCAAAGGATGGTGTCTTAAGCTTCCTCAACTCTCCTCGCAAACTATCTAATTCATGTCTTCTTCTTTGGCGCCTGACAGGATATACCTCTGGAATACTTATGGAGTCTTCACATGCCTAAAATTTCCTTGTTAAGTAAGGAGGTGAGTGATGTCTATGATTTCTATTGGAACTTCTTGAATGACTAGCTCTTCTATATTTCTCTTCTTTCATTATATCTTCCCTCTTCCTTCTGTCTCGATCCTGACTCGTTCTTTTCTTGACTATGCAACTAATTAAGGATTTGCATCATATGATCTTTTATTTGGTTTTGTTTTGTAATCGACCTCTCATTGTCTTCTTTATAACTTTGCACTTATATTTGCAGGCTTCTCATAGTGTCTATTGACGTTTCTTGTTCCTCTCTGCTCATGTGCCAATTTGATTATGTATCTGCATTACCAACACTAATATTTTGACATTTGGCTTCTTTCTCATGATTGAAGGGTCCCTCTCCTTCTTCCATGTCCCAAATATGCATTCTTATCTTGAATTGATATGTTGATATATCCCCTAACACTGCAAAATGTGAAAACAACAAATTTTTTAGAGTTATGCATGTTATGGAAATCTGTCAATTTATTCTACAAGCCCCTTTTTCTGCTTATTTCATGAATAATTATTTCATAGTTCTTTCAGTTCTAATAATTCCAAGTTGTTATTCTTTGAACCAGATTTCCAATGACTATTCTCTTGCTCAATTATAATTGAAGGAAATGAAGGAAACATCCCTTAACATTTTGCAACATAGATTCAACGCATAATATCTGTTTAATCGTCGTCTAGATTTAATCTTGACCATTGATCTATCTTGATGAATTCCTCATGGATCTAATGCATATTCTTTCTTCAATGCAAGCTTCCATGACCTCCACTTTATATACTCGAGTTTCATCGCACTCACTATGCACCCATACTTAGAAAAGTTCTAAGTTTTCCATCCTGCATCTATAGACATCCTGCTTCTATGAGACATCCTAAGTCGTTGGATCTCTCACCTTCTATACGATCTGTGACACATGGTGATCCCTTATCCATTTTCCAAAACTCATCGCGGGTTCACAGGTCATCTCTTCTTTTCCTATCCAAGACCCCATCCATCCGTTTGACTCTTGATACTTAGTTGATTTTTCGAGACATCACCATTCAACATTTCTTCATACCTAGCCTCTCAAGACTTCACCATTTATTTATACTTATCCAACCTTCCAACTTATTACCATGGGTATGTGGGTCTACATGGATACCAAACTTCTTCCATACCCATCGATTCTCCGTTGTGCTCACCACCTCCATGATATCTTGGTACTTAGACTATTTTCCAACCTTTCGTGATTTCGTAGGTCCACGAGTATACCACACTTATTTTCATACCCTCAATCCTACGTCATGCTCACCACCTCCACGATATCTTGGTACTTAGCCAATTTTCTAACTTGTCGCGGCTTTGTGGGGATATCACACTTCTTTCCATACCCTCGATCCTATGTCGTGCTCACCACCTTCGTGGTATCTTAGTACTTAGTTGATTTTCCAACTTTCTGCAGGTTCGCGGGGATACCTCACTTATTTCCATACCCTTGATCCTTCGTTGTGCTCACCAACTCCGTGATATCTTGGTACCTAGTTGATTTTTCCAACTCCTTTCATGCAGACGTCGTAGATGAGTTCTCCTCCACATGGGATTTTTTTTATGTGGCACTAATATGAATGATGATGAGGTTTCTATCGTGGTGTTGACATGGTTGGGTTGGTCCACCGACATCACCCCCCCAATCTTTGATCTCAACCATTGATCTCCAAAGATCAATGACTAAGAGTTAATCGACTCCAGATTCATATTTCTTTTCCACAAAAGTTCAATCCTTACACATTGTTCCATACTCCCCCATTTTCTTTTAATCCATATATATTCACATTTTCTTTATAAAATCTTGGTATTCCTCTTCCCTTACGAATGTGGGATATACATCTATATGTTATCAATCATTACTTACGTCACCATTTTCATTCTTGATTCCGTAGTAGGTCTGCACAACTCAGTGTTGTATCCTACAACTATGTGTCTGGTCCATATAGGTCCTATGTTGAAACCAAGGCTTTGATACCAATCTGTAACATACCCATCCCCAAGTTGGGTCACGCCCCACAAAAATATGACCTTTGTCATAGTTGAACAATTACAAAATCTTGGAAATTTGCTCATCTCTTGAATATGTGACGTAACCATCACCAACAAACCCCAAAATATTTTCTCTGATACCAATTTGTAACGTACCCATCCACCTATAGGATGAACATGCTACCTCGAGAACCCACTTCTTGAACTAATGTCAAATTATGATCACATTTAATTAATAAAGAAGCATGAAGAATCACATGCAATAATCAAGATTCATGCTACAACATAAAAGAAATGAACAATATGCCATGCAAAATAATAACCAACAAGCATGCATATTATAAAAATGAATCTAAGAGACAATAATTAATACACAACGAAAATAAATGTACATTCATAGAAACACATGACATAGAGCACTTATCTTAAACAAAATCAATCACCAACTAGATGCATACCAAATACATTCCACCCAACCATAGACATTGTTGTTCCAAGTCTCAACATCAGGTCACCCCCGAGCCAGGGCTATGAATCCACAAGGATGGGTTCTGGAGGCACACTCGGCTTCCCAAACCAATCAACACTCAATATCTCACAGGTTTCTCAACACACAACAATCCAAAGTACACCATCTCTCTTCTCTCCAGGCTACACCACCCAAAGACAATGAACCCCCTTCACTGCCAAATAGTTCCTCAGGTTTTCCACTTCTTTTGAGGGCTCCAATGCATCTAGTCAAGAATATCCATGTTGGGATTCTCAGGATCCACAACTTTGTACAAATGTTAGCACATGCCAATGCATCTCAGGCATGTAGGAACAAATTCATGGCTGACATACACTATTCATTACTACAACCAACAAACAATGGCTTCTTCCCCAAAAATTCACCCCCATGTCCCAACCAAGAACAAGAATGAATGGGGAATGATAAATGAGTAGTAATGAATTAAGAAAAAAATGAAGAGTGATCCCTCAAACAACCCCCAAGAGGTGTTTATATAATTATATGAAATCAAGAACCACATGGCCTTCCCCCGAAGAAGCTCATGTAACCACTTTTCTCAATATTTACCAAGATGAGTAAATAAAATATGAAATAAATACGTAGCCCCTTTAGCCCCCTCTCTTGTGGAATCATATCCCCCTATACTCTTGTCCTTGTCCATTCGGTAGTCAATGATGTATTTTATTATTAATAATGATCGAAGCATTACATTTCCTAGTAGTCTGACCTCTTTTAATTGTTTGGGCCCTCTGACCTTTTATAAAGTAAAAAAAAATACATTATTTAATCTAGGGACTCAAAACCGAGGTATTACAATATCCAATAAAAGTACACTTCTTGTATTTTTCCTCAAGATTTGTTCTATTTTCTATATCAATATGGATAAATGCTTCAAAATCAAAAGTATTCAGAAATGAGTAGTTTACCTTTTTACCTATCCATGCCTCCTATGGAATTCCACCATCCAAGGAACTTGAAGGCCCTCTATTTATTAAGTAAACAATAATATCCACAACTTCTGCCAAAAACTGTAAGGGCAATCTTGCATGCAATCTCGTACTACTTGCATGCTCCATTATTCATCCTTTCCGACACACCATTTTTTTGTGGTGTTCATGGAATTGTCTTCTCTCTAAAAATCCCATGGTATGAACAATAACTATCAAACTCCTTGTTGGAATATTCGCCTCCATTTTCTGATCTGAGACACTTTAACTTATTTCTTGTCTCATTCTCAACCAAAGCTTTCCATTTCTTAAAAGTATAAAAAAATGTGATAAACCCAAGTTTTCCTAGTCACATCATCAATAAAAGTAACATAATAATAAGAAACACCAAGAGATGATACTTGAGTCAATCCCCATAAATTTGTATGCACAAGATCTAAATTTTCACTCTTCTTTTTCTTCCCAACTTTGAGAAATTTAAATCTCTTATGTTTTCCATAAACAAAATTCTCACATGCATCTGAATCAATTTGATTTATATCCAACAACAAATTCCTTCAGTGGAGAATCTACAACCCCTTCTCACTCATGCGCCCAAGCCTATGATGCCATAATGTTGTGTATGCTCCTATAGAAACTAAATCAATAGAAGAGTCAACATTATCGGTACATAAATATAATGTACCTACCTTCTCTCCTTTTTCTATTACCAATTATCCTTTGGTGACCTTCCATAAGTTTCTTGTATATGTAAATGTACATCTTTCATTATCCAACAACCCAATTTAAATTATATTTCTTCTCAAGTCGGGAACATCCTTCATCTCTTTCAGCAACTATTGGTTTCCATTCTGTAATTTTATTTGTATCTTACTCTTTCCAACAATTTTACATGGTTTATCAGCACCCAAATAAACATTTCCAAAATGACCTTGAACATAGTCTCGAAAATATTTCCTATGGGGTGTGGCATGAAATGAATCCCCCAAGTCTACCACCCAAGAATCAATAATATTATCTAATGAAAGGATTAAATCATCTTGCAACAAATCACTTGCTACATTTTCTTCTTGATTATTCTCCTATTGTCAATCTCCTTGTTTTCCTTTTTGAGACCAACATTCTTTCTTTAGGTGTCCGTTCTTCCCATAATTCCAATGCTCCATCTTCCCACTAGATTTGTATTTTTCCTTCTTAGACTTACCATGATTCCTTGGGATATTTTATCTCTCCCTTTGTCTTCCCCTGTTCTCCATAAAGAAAGCATTACCCGATGTCTCACCTGTGATTTTCCATCACATTTCCTCTCTATGGATAACACCAACAACATCATCAAAATTTAAAGTGTTTAAACTAGAGACATAATTACTCATGGCCATGACTAATCCATTCCATCTTTATGGAAATGAGCACAAAATAGGCAAAATACTAATGCAAGAAGGTAGGGTGATAGCATATGCTTCAATAAAATTGATACATCATTAAGAGGACTACATGAAACATGACTTAGAACTTCCTAGAATGGTGCATGTGTTGAGGATTTGGATACATTATTTGGTCAAAAGAAAGTTTAAATTGAATATAGATTACAATGGACTTCAACATATCTTTACACAAAGTAATTTGAATGCTAGACAGAGAAGATAGTTATAATTATGACTAAGTATGATTTCGACATAACATATATTAAAGGAATTCTAAATAAGGTAGCAGATTACTCGAGTAAAAGACCTCTAATATTCTCAATGTTACCTTTATAGATGAATCTTAGATAAAATATATTGAAATTATAATAAATTGATGCATGTATGCATAAGTAAAGACATAATTAAGAAATTAAGTAATGAGAATTGCCAAGTATGACGGACACGTTTTAGATAATGATTGGTTATTGAGATTTCATAGAAGGATTTATGTACCTACAAATGAAGAAGTTCATAAGTTGATACTCATGGAACTCGCGTGAAAATATATATGGCTCATCATATAGTGAAAAATATGTATGCAAATCTAAAACCACTATTGTTTTGGAGTGGAATGAAGAAGGACATAGTATATTATGTGGCTAGATGTCTTGAATGTTAGCAAGTAAAGGTTGAGAATTGGCATCCAACATAATTATTTTAGCCACACAAATCGAAATGGAAAGTTATTTCTCTGGACTTCATAGTGGGATTGCTTATGGCATCAAGGAGACATGATTCAATCTTAGTAGTAGTGGATACTTTGAAAAATAGTGTGCACTTGATTGCAATAAATAATAACTATCATGAACCAAAAATAGCACAAGTTTTTATAAATGAGATAGTGAGCTTGCATGGAATTCCGAGAAAGAAAATTTCAGATAGAGGTTCAATATTTACATGAAGGTTTTGGACTAGATTAAAAAATCCTTGAGAATGAAACTTAACTTTTTGTGTGGCATATCATATTGAAATAAATGGGAAAACAAAAAAAGAAAATCAAGTGTTAGAGGGTATATTACGTATGTATGTAATGGACCAACAAAATCACTAGGAAGAGTATTTACCTCTTATGGAATTTACCTATAATAATAGTTATCTAAGTTTGATAAATATGGCACCTTTTGAGTTTTTGTATGGCAGGCCCTATAGAATTCCTCTTAGTTGGGATAGACTTGAAGACAAAGTTCTAATTGGATCTAAAATGACTCAAAAAATGGAAGAGAAAATGAAAATCATCCAAGAAATATTGAAAGAATCCAAAAATAGATAGAAAACCTATGTGGATGCACATAGAATAGATAGAAGTTATAAAGGAGACAAATTGTATATGCAAGTTAGACAACAAAAGAGTTCAATTAAATTTGAAAAGGGAGACAAGTTGTCACCATAGTATGTGGGTCCATTTAAGATCACCAAAATATTAGGATTGGTTGCATATCATTCTGCTTTACCATCATATATAGATCATATGCACAATGTTTTTTATGTGTCTGATTTGCATCATTATATTCTAGATCCTTCTCATGTTATTGGTTTGAGTCATTTATAAATGTTAGATGAGGGGGCCTTGAAGGCTGAACCGATCCACATATTGGACCAATGAAATCAACAACTTTGATGTCATTTGGTTAACCAAGCAAAATTTCATGGGATGGTTATATTCCAAGTTAAACTACTTGGTAGGATGCGACTAGGATGTGTTATCAATTTCTTTATTTATTTTATAACTTCAAGATGAAGTTTCCTGAAGAAGGGGTGTATATAATTCGCTCTTTTGCTTCAAATTTATTTGAATAATGTGATGTTACTATCCTCTTCATCATAATGTACCTTAGGTTATATACACAAACCTATTCAAAGCTACCTATCTACACTATCTAAAAACTAGGAAATGAAGTCGTGTTGAAACCAAATAATGAAGAATTAAATCCAACAAAGAAAAGATGCTTAGTCTTAGTCCCTTATATATGTCTCTTCGCTCAATTAGGATATTTACCTCCACTCATACATCCAAAGTCAAAAATAGGGGATGAGGGAAGTGATTATCCATGTTCCTTATTAGGAGGAAGATGGCATGCATAAGATCATTCAATCTTAATAATGTCAACTAATGATTATTTTAGATTCAATGATATTAACTAATATATTGAACACCATAAATTAAAGAGATAAAAATGCAATAGATAGGTAGTGAAATTTCATAATTGAAATGGATTGAAATGAAACAACATGAAACAATCAAAACTATTGTAATAAATAGTTGAAATACTACAAAAATTGTAAACTACTACAAAAACGAGAATATAACAACAAAGAGGTTTACTTGCATTCCCTTGAGTGGTACCTACTCAAGGTATCTATAAGAACCCTTAGAGAAATCACTAAGTGCTCAAAATCTAAAAATATAGTTTTCTCATTCAAATAGTTAACTTCGTGACAATAGAGTGTCTTCTATAATTTGAATGCACTATCACACTTATGAAAGTATTATGCCAAAGAAAAACTATCCTTCTTCCTATTTTCATCCTAGCTATACTTACACAAAAAAACACAACTATCCCTTCAATCAATCCTTAATTGAAGGGAACTTGTCCCTAGGATCCCTAGAATCAGGGATCCTTGTTTCTAATCCCCGCATTCAAATTCCCTCAATCAACAAACTGAACAATGATCTGGTTAATTGAGTGACTTTATTTCTTTGAATGCTTGGATCCCTTCGAGGTTAGAGAGGGGGGATGATCCCCCTCTTCACTCATGTATATTTTGATGAATATCATCCTTTTAACTTGCGTGTACCAATCATTATCCCATAAACTCAAGAATGCATAAATTCATCAAAAATCATAATTAAACTAAATCACATCACATGAACTCAAAAACTCAATCATTCATAAATGTCAATATGCATAAATCAATATGTTCCATATTCACCATATTATTTTTACAAGTAATGTAGGATTTAGTCCACAAAAAGGGTTGTATCATCTACAAGATCGGATTCAAGGTCTCTCCATTTGGTGGCCCATCACCCAGGATGGGGTCATGTTATGTATGATTGACACATGTATGACATTTCTTATTGTTTATTCATGCTCATTGGATATTGTTATTTGATATGTTGTCTCTAAATGTGTGCAACAATAGGGAAATATTTTCCAAATAAGATTACACATGGGAAAAGGGTTGTATCATGAGATGTGACATGATAAGTACCATAAAGTAAAGGATATATATGTTTCATATTCCTACCAACTATCCTCCTTATTGTGTAATGTGTTGAAAAACATGTGTTTTAATGTTTTTTCTTGGAGATTACATGTTATCATAAGGGCAAGCCATGGATTTGATTATTTATGAGGTCTTTTTAAGGGGTGCATAATAAGGTGTGAATCCTTATTCCTTAGTGACCATTAGTCTCTCATCAGTGATGAATGATTTGGGTTAGTTAAATTCCAACCATGGCACAATCCCCCATCATTTAAAAATGGTACTCGAAGAGCATGTGGGAACATGGCACCCTTGGTACATATCAGTAGGTAGTACTTGAAGGGCATGTAAAGGCATGACAGCCTTGGTATCATGCATTTGAAGAGTTGCAGAGGTTGTGCCTAGCTCTTTGTGCAAGGTACTTGAAGAGTTGTAGAGGTTATGTCTAGCTCTTGGTACTGAATACTTGGAGGATTTGAGGCAATTGGTCTTCACCCTTGGTATTGAATTTGATTTTGGTATATGAATACTTTGGGATAAATCTATCCTTTGGCATATGCATTTTATTTTATCATGGAAAATTGAATGAATTGCATGAGTGGTTTGATCAATTATATATACTTATGCACATGATTGGTAAAAAGGGAAATATAATTTATTTTATAATTGGAAATGGAAAAATATATAGAAAGGGGCCAGTTAAATGAAAAGAAAGTGATTTTATTTAAATATAAATTGGAAATTTCATGTGCACTACCTCAATGAGGAAAAGGAAAATGGATCTAGGGAACCTCTAAGAATAGTAATAGGAGAAGAGATTGGAATATGATGAATAAACTCTATTTTGCATTTAAAAAAAATAATTACTTGTTCATGGAGTGATGCATGGGTGGGAGAATAATGTGCATTTAGTAATTAAAATAATTAGTATTTTGCATGTAATGGACAAATGACACGAGCCTCAAAGACTATATAAGAAATGAATATTAGGCTTGAGAGATCACCCTTTTGTAGCCTAATGTTAAATGGGTGTCGTAATGCTTAATTTTTTCCTTGGTTAGTTGGCATTGAGTTTTCTCTCAATATTTTGATAGTACCATGGAGGTGGGGACCTCAACACTTTGGAGGAGCCACACATTCAAAATGCTAGTTTTTTTACTCTTCTCATACAACCCATTACAGTTTGGGAATTCCTAGGGAAGAGTAATACCCATTTGGGAGATGGTAGGGTGGTCAACCGGTAAGAAAAGTATATATTTGATAAAGGAGAATTGGATATTATACTTGGAGAAAGATTAGAACTGAAGTAGCATTACAAAGGATCTTTTATAGTTTTATGTAAATAGGTATGTCAGTTTGAAATTTGTAGAGGTATTTGCATTTCTTTGGAAAATTAGGAATTGGTATTTGGAGTTTGAAATTTTTAAAAATATCCAAGGGAATTAACATATTTTAAATATTTAAATATTTTAATTAAAACCCTTAGAATAAGCTTTAGTACCAGCCTAACCCCCGTAGAAAATACCACCATGAATGATTTCTTAATATTTTTTTTTGGAAAGTAGATTGTCGTACATATAGAAGTGATCACACACTGCAGAAGATATAAACACATTTGACTACTAGTTACTCACAGAAAACATGTGGTTACATCCATCTAACCGCTAGTTTCCATCGAGAAACCTGTAGAGGCGTCTTGTAGGTGCAGGATAATTTCTTGAAATTTTCTTTTTGTTTTCTTTTTCTACATGAGGGAACAATGGAACATGGTTTAGAGTATTAGTACCCTTATATAAACTATATTTAAGATATCTTTTGTTTGACTTGATTGTCTCTATTTGAGTTTTAGAGAGTTCGTCTTGATTCCCAACTAGTAGGGTAATTACTTTGCGTTGTTGAAACTTGAGATTTCTGAACTATAATACTTATAATCTAAACATTGAATTAAGGGTAATCCTCCTCCAATATGAGAAAATAAAATAATAATTGTTGTGGTTGCAGGGATTGAGAAAGTGAATTGAAAGAGGTTTTTGTATGCATAAAATCGTTGACTTAAGTGTGTTCTTGGTTGATCATTATTAAGTTTGTTGTAGAACTTTTGTTATTGAATATTTCAAGATGAATGACCAACATAGTAGATAGGGTCATGGTGAGCAAAAAGAGAGTTGTTTTAGTTGTTATATATATATATATATATATATATATATATATATATATATATATATATATTAGTTTTTTTAATTTGAGGAAATTTTGTTATATTGAAAAGGATATTGTTACCTTGATTAACGAATTCTTAGTGCCCTATTGAGAATATTGTAAAACTTCCATAGAGGATAGTAGAGGTCCATTGAATGACTAATAGAGGCTAATTCATCGTGGGATAGAAATTCATATTATCTAAGTATGTATTGAGCATATTGAACTGCATGTTGGCAAATGTTGTTGTCAATATGTAACATTGAAATATTTTAAGGATTATGAAACTGAATGTAAAGAATTGGTGATTGCATTTTTCTATGAATTGTTGAATGATTTCTATGCTTATGTATGCATTTTGAAGTTTATTATTACTTATATACATAATTCTACAAAGTATAAGATAATGTGCGCACACACACACACACACACACACACACACACAC
>ML816173.1:24462-39829 GCA_009831015.1 Picea engelmannii | reverse complement strand
AGTTTATTTATCTCTCAGAATGAAATGAATGAAATGTCAATGTTCAAGTTTAACCATTACCTTATGAGATAACCAATGCCATGATTTCTTCTTAATTGCATTATATGTGTTCCACTATGTTGTGCATGTGCATATTCCCTAGCTCGTCCCATGAATGGATGCCATTGAATCATAATGGTTGAGAATAGTCACTCGTTGTAGCTCAACAAAATGATATCAAAATGTTGTTGCAGAGTGTCAATGGAGTGCATCAGGCATGTCCAAGCAAGTGGGTTCTATTGCCTTAAAATGAAATTCAAGTTGGAAATGGCATTTACTAATCCAATCAGTTGATGGAAATATATCCATATAGGATTTTTTAACTAAGAGAAATGAGCCTTTATAGAATGGGGTGACAGAGATTTAGAGTTCATTTATAGGCAATCTTAAAAATAATGTTACAAAAATTTCTTAAATATATAATAGGAATTTAGGTAAAATCTTTTAGGTTTTTTCTCATTCATGTGAGTATATTATCTATAATTTGGTGGGTTAACTCAACTAGTTGATTGCTATGGATTAAAAATAAAAGGTCTCAGGGTCAAGTCCCTAGATCAACTATATCTGATATGTTAATACTTGATGTCCCTGATCAGTTAGGCGTATGGCTCTATGCTAACTATAATTTATGAACAAAGTGATTTTAAGTGTTTTAGAAGTATTGTGGAAAGTTAATATTCATGAATTTGCAATGGTGTTCAATGGAAGAGAAGCGGTTGATTGGGAGTTTTCTCTACATGAAGCTATAATGACATTCAAGGAAGAGAAGATATTGAATGGGGGTTTTATTTGCGTGAATCAACATTGATTAGTGAAGGAAGAGAAGTGATTGAACGAGGATTTCCTTTGCATTAATCTACAATGGCATTTGAATGGAGGGAAACGATTAAATGATGATTTTCTTTGCATGAATATGCAATGGTGTTCAAATATAATCTACATGAATTTGCAATTGTGTTCAAATATAATCTACATGAAAATGCAATGGTGTTCAATGGAAGAGAAGTGATTGATTGAGGGTTTTCTCTACATGAAATTTCAATGGCGTTCAAAGGAGGAAAAGTGATTGAATGAGGGTTTTTTCTACATGAATCTGCAATGGTGTTTGAACAAAGAGAAGTTATTGAATAAGGGTTTCCTTTGCATGAATCTACAATGTCATTTGAAGGAAGATAAGTGATTGAATGAGAGTTTTCTTTGCATGAATCTACAATGGTGTTCAAATATAATCCACGTGAATTTTCAATGGTGTTCAACGGAGGAGAAGTGATTGATTGAGAGTTTTCTTTGCACAAAAATGCAATGGATTTCGAAGGAAGAGAAAATATCAAATGATGGTTTTCTCTACACGAATCTACAATGGTGTTTGAAGGAATAAGAATGATTGAAAGAGGGTTTTATTTGCATGAATCTACAATGGCATTCGAAGGAAGAGAAGAAATTGAATGAGGGTTTGATTTGCATCAACCTAAAATGGTGTTCAAAGGAAGAGAAGGGATTGGTGAAGGGTTTTCTCTGCACAAATTTGCAATGGCATCCAAAGGAACATAAGTGTTTGAATGAGGATTTTCTCTACATGAATATTCAATGTTTTTTTAAGGAAGAGAAGTGATTGACAAAGGGTTTTCTCTACACAATGCATTTTATTACCCAAAGAGAAGTTATATCATTGACTTCTAAAGAAAGTAGGTTGCTACATAAGCTTTAGAGAATGAGTGATTTTGTTCAAGGGTACTCATCGATGTAAAATACGAGAGAAGTAACACAAGCAAGATCAGATTGCCTTAGGAGTATTTTTCTCTTTTGGAATAAAGCTTTAGAAAGAACAAGATCCTTGAACATAAGAAAATGAAAGACTTGGATATATAGATGAATCTTCATCCTTGGTAATATGAAGTGTGGGTCCAAAATACAAAAGAGTGATCCTTAGAATTAGCTCCCAATGGGTAAGAGGGTACAAGACAAGTATTTTTTGAGATATTCATTTGCCAAGTGTTTGATGAAATCCGTGCATGCCAAATGTTTGATGAAATAATTGTAAACCAAGTTTATGATGTAATACTTGTTACTACTTATTTTGTTAGGATGAAATTAAATAGAGAGGTTACTAACCTCAATGCCAATTTTCAAATCATTGTCAAGCTCCTTAGAGGAAAAACCTTAATTTTGTGAGTTCATTCATTTTCTTGAGTCATAGATATTAAACATAAATTTGCACTCATGCAAGGGATCTTGGTTGTCAATCGATAACTTGTTTTTGAATATAAGAAACTTGTTCACAATTGTTTGTTGTATGGTTTTGGAATATACAAAGATTCAACTCTCTCTTTAGTTCTCCACTTGCATGGTGGAGAGGTGGGTAATGGCAGACCATCATCCTCAACCCCTCTTTCTTTTAAGAATATGTTTTGGAACAAACCATTTCATTTAGATACCTTGAACCCTCCTATGTCTAATGTGTATACAATGGGGAAATATGAAGAGGTGCCTAAGTTGAATATATTTGAGCCTAATGTTACATAGTTGCTTTATTTTTACCAATCCTTCTTTTTATTATGTAGATTTAATTGTTTATGGACCTCTACTTAAAATTCATATCAATGGATTTTTAGACACAAACAAAGAATTGTGAGGTTTATCTCTATTCAAAGGGTTTCTTTATTGTTTAGTTTTAAAACCTTGTACATCGTGAAAGACTTTTAGAGGAAGGCCATTAGTTTTAGGGTAGAGTGGGTCTTTTTGTTACTCCTTGGTTTCTCATTGTTGATCCTTCCACTATGTTTATAGAAAAAAATCCATTTTGGTTTATGCTTCAAAATATGCCTCTTAAAGATATCAACAATACCTTGGGAAGTTACATTAAAAAATATAGGGAAGATTAAATTGGGTCTTTTCACATAATCTAGAAAGTGCATTGAGATTGACATAAGTTAGAGTATACTTAACAAGATGTTATTATAGTGGAGAAATTTTAGATGGGTCAAGTGTAACACACTCGACCCCCTAATAATCACTTAGGCTGGTGGGACATTCAATTTTCCTCTCTTTCCTCAAGGTAAGTTGATCCGGATTATTTTCGGCACGAAATGAGAGCGGAGATATGATAAAGAAATGCACAGATATATTGCATATATTCAATAATATAATAGAAATGTATCAGATATACAACCATAAACATAGATATACGGTAATACACGATTTCTATTAATCAGAGAAATGTACAGAGACTGTAAAAATATAGAGTGAAAGACTCGCTAGAATGGTGGCAGCTTATCTCTGAGAAGAGATGTGATGGCTACTCGCATTCGCAAGAAGATGGTTACAATGAGGCTCTGGAGGCCTTTTTACAATAATCGGGAATACCAAAAGTCCTAGACATCCAAAAACCTAACCCTAGGAGATGAAGTGCCAAAAGTCATGTGGGCTCCGTTTGGGTAAGTTGGTGTATCAACTTCCGGGGGTCGTAACTTTTGCATACAATCTCCGTTTTAGGCGTGTGATAGCTCGTTGGAAAGGTATCGTCGAGGAGATTCATTTTGGGCGCTCAATCATGCCTTAGGATATCATTGAGAACCTAGATCTCTAAAAAACTTCATTTAGGCCCTCAAAATGGCCATGGAAGTGAAAACCTGCTAAAAATAGTAAATTGCCAAAATGGCCAGAAAACTGTTTTGAGCCATTTGGAAAAGGTGGGTGGCCCCCAATATCCACTTGGATCATAAGTATTCGGGTTAATGAATTTCTTAAGTGAAGACTTCTCATATCACAACATTTGGTGTATTAAACCTTACAAATCTACAACGAGAATCCTCCAAAGAGTTTACTAAGGTGACCAAGGACCTAAAATCCCTCAATCAGATGGTCATAATTACTCCTCACCAACATATCAACGATATGTGGCTATTCATACTCATCCTCATCAGAATGCTCAATCACCAAGGTCAACATCCTCTCCAATGGAATCGTTCCGACATATATTCCTCAAGTATCCAACGGTCCTCAGACTCAGGGTTACAATGGCTCTAATTTCATCGTAGCCTCTATTTACTCAATGGTCACTCTCTGCTTCAATGCCCATTCTCTATGCTAATAAATGGGACCCAAAGAATCTACAACTAAGATAAAATATCACCCACACACCAGTATACATTCCACTTCCATTCTTGGAGTCCCTCCCTATCAGAGTGCCTCCACTCTGGTATCACGAACCACTTTGACCAACTCACTCTGACCACAACCACTCTGACAGATTAAACGATCCACATTCAATTCATCTGTTGGTTAGGGTGTACTCAGAGGTTACAACTACATGAAAATTAAGGTTCTAAGGAAAATCTCTTTGGATTGAACCACACAAGATCTGACGGCTGAGATCCCACATAGCATCTCCCGATAGATCAACAATCTTCGAACTCCCAGATCCATCAAACTTCTTCTCAACCTTCCATCTAGGCCTCCAACATCCTTACTTCTTACAGACTCACGGATCATATCAATAGTCTAGGACTCATCGATACCATTCTTTGATAGATCAATGGATATCGTTGACTTAGATCTCTCCCCGTCAGAGTCTCAACACAGCCTTTTACTAGGCCATTCTGATGATTGTGTCCTCTAACCAACGATCAATATATTCTTGTTATGTCAATATAAAGGTTGTGATTCCTTCTAGCTTAAAACACTAGATTTATTCATGGTATCAGTCTAAATCGGGACTTAACCAATTTACGATTCCTCCTAGGTATTTTCTAAGGTTCTACCATACCTTCAAGAGCTCGAGAATCCATGTTGAAACCGACTAAGGCATTTCATTTGGAACTTGGATGAATATTTTCATGTTCTGCAAGAGTTCCATCTAAGACAAGAGGTTTTCACATGGCTTAAGGTTCCTTAACCTACAAAGGGATCCCCAGATACTAGGGCACTCTTTTTACTTTCCAAGTGAATATTTTTTCCATATCAGGTAAACTTTCCTCTCAAGACTTGCAGGATTTTCAGGGATGCATCCCACCCATACATTTACTATTTAGTTATATTGGGGTCATTTGATTTATAGTGAGAATGAACATATATAACCCATTTTACTCATGAATTCAACCATTTCCTACATGCATTGACATTTCCCAGTTAAACCATAAAATGAGAAGTTTACATTACTATATTTACATCAAACATATTGAGTTGAAAACACTTATTTGTTTAGTGAATGTCAACAACCAATTAAATGAGAGAGGACACCTTTCCTCCCAACCTTAGGCTATGTTGTATAGTGCCTTCCTACAATATGCCACCCTTGTGCCAAGCCATGATATCACAGGGGGATTGATTTAGTTGGTTATCAGACTTAGCATTATCTAGGAAGGATACTCTCCTTCCTCCACTAGAAAGAGTAGAAGTTTCCCTCTTCCCACTGAGCTAGGGACTTCCACAGGTTTATCAGGTACCCTTGGAAATGGATTTCCTCTGCACAAGGGAGTCCCTTCTCTACTACACAGTCCCTCAATGACCTCCCATTACCAATGTTGGTTTCTTTCCAGTAGATACCAAGTTGCAGTCTTATGTTGCTCCAATATCGATCTAGTTCTCGTTTGTTCTAGGGTAATCATAAATATTTTGTACAAGATTTCTATTGTCCTTAAGAATATATTTCCAATCTATTCTATTACTCGGATCTATGTAAGTGAACACCACTATTCATTGCACCATCTATTTGTGAGGCTGATACTCACTTCTCTTCCTTAGGTCATTCTCCTTGGGTTGAATCTACTCGTGTCTCCCTATTTTCTACTATGAACTATCCTCATCGTGTTCTCCTATTCTCTACCTCTACGTATCTCATGTGTCTTCTCCCTTTTTCCTCCTGTGCATATGGGTGATGTTTTCCACCTTTGGTCTCTTCTTCCACCCAATCCATGGGATTCCCGTGGCTTCTATCAGACACAAACTCTAGTCAGGGATCCAAATTTGAAGGGATAATCCAAGGGAGGCACTTCTGTCAATTTTTCTAGTTGACCCGTGCCTCTTCAAGAGATTAGGTCTACCAATAGTTATAACTTCTTTAAGCACCAATCTTTCCCTCCATAATTGATCATGTGGCTCTAGGAAGTTTAGGTATGCTAGTAGGAGATGCATTAATTGTTTCAAATATAATATGGAATGTTGAATGAGCTTCACATTTTCTTCATACAAACTTCTCCATTCCACCTTACCAATCCCACTTCATCAATTCCCACATGTGATATCATGGCTAGTACTCAAGTATTTTCCCTCTTAGTTAGTTGTCTAGTGTTTTCCATTAATCAAAACATAATTATAAGCTTTGTAATCACATTATATGAAGTCTTAGTATAATTACAATCATGGGGGAAAACATGGTGTTACATCCCCCCCCCTAAAGAAACACATTCCTCGGTGTTTAAAGCACAATATATATATACAATTATACAGAAAAAAAAATGGGTATGCCACTCTCATGGCATCCTCCATCTCCCATGTAGCCTCATCTGCTCCAAAGTTGTTCCATTGCACCTTGACCTGCACTATGGCTCGGTTTCAGAGAATTTTTTCTCTCTTGTCCAAGGTGTATTGAGGTTCAATATGGAATTCTCCCTCTAGTTCTACTTGTATCACATTCCAATCAATAACATGATTAGAATCATGAACATATCTCTTTAATAAAGATACATGGAACACATTATGAGCTCTAACAATAGCTGGTAATGCAAGTATGTATACTACTAGTCCCACTCTTTCCAAGACTTCAAACGATCAATAATATCGGGGTGCTAACTTAGCACAAGTCCCCATCCTTATGGAACTTCTTTTGGGATTCACTCTGAGATACACATGATTTCCCACCTTCAACTCTTTGTGAGTTCTCTTGTTTTTCGTGTAACTCTTCTGTCTATCCTAGGATATTTTCAAATTTTGTCTTATCTTAATTATTATATGTTCCATTTCCTCCAACAATTTGCGTACAAGTGTGATCTTGTCCACTGCACTGTCCCGGCTGGTTGGAAATCTACAATTCATGCCATACAGAGCCTCAAATGGACTCATCTTCAATGATTCATGATAGTCATTGTTATAGGAAAATTCCACCAGAGGAAGATACTCTTCCCATTGCTCGGGTTGATGCATAGCATGCATCCTCAACACGTCCTCTAGCACTCGATTTACCCTTTCGTTCTGACCATCTGTATGAGGATGGTAGGGCGTGATAAACACCAATTGTGTTCCTAAGCCTACAAACGGGATTTTCCAAACACTTGAGGTGAAATTGGAATCTCTATCTGAGATTATGGTCTTGGAAAAACCATGCAATTTACAATTTTCCTTCATAAAAATGTTAGCAACATCTATGGATTTAAAAGTATAATTGATAGGAATAAAGTGAGCTACCTTTCCCATGTTATCCCCTGATACCATCATTGCATCATGTTTCTTAACTGTTCTTGGAAACCTAGTAATGAAACCCATGGAAATAGTCTCCCATTTCCATTCTGGAATTGGTAATGGATGAAATAATCCTACATGATGTTTATGATCAACTTTCACTTGCTGACATTCCAAACACTTGGAAATGTATAATTCATTGTCCTTTTTCATTCTTGACCAATAATATAATTTTCTTACTTTTTTTACTGTTTTATGGTAACCAAGATGACCTACATAAGGTCTCCTATGTAATTCATCCATAATCAGGTGCCTCATCTCTGTTGAACTAGGCACATACAATCTGTTGTTGTACATCAACAAATTGCCATCCCCAATCTAATATCATTCATAATTTATCTCCCTATGTTCTTGTTGCAACCCTTATTTCACTTGATTGAAGAACTTGTCTTCTTGTGAGAGGGTTTTGATCCTTTGTTGGATGTCAGACTCTCCCACACTTGTTACTGCTGAGTGTATTTCCTGCACACTCTAAATGAGTGCATATGGGACTCTATTCTCCTTTCCCCTTATGTGTTTTATTTCAAAATCAAACTCATTGATCAGTTCCATCCATCTGGCTTTTCTATCATTTAACCTCAACTAATAAAACAAATATTTTAGACCACAATGGTCTGTCGTAAAGACAAATATTCTTCTGAGTAGGTAATGCTTCCAAATATTCAATGCATGCACAATTTATACGAGCTCCATATCATGAGTGACATACTTCTACTCATGCTCATTTATTTTTCGCGATTCATAATGGATCACTTGTCCCTCCTACATAAGGACTCTATCGATTCCTTCTTTACATGCATCAATACAAACAAATAAATCCTTGTTGAGAATGTTATTCATTAGACACATGAATGTGGTTGGTGCGTTTGTGAGCCAAAATGGCACCATTACAAACTCATAGTGTTTGTACCTTGTCCTAAAGGTTTTCTAGTGAATGTCTTCATCTTTAATTATGACTTGATAAAAAAGGTCATCAATCCTGGGTAATGGATACTTATTCTTGATGGTCATCTTTTTCTACTGCTTGTATTCAGTACATAGTCTTAATGTTCCATCCTTCTTCTTTACTAACAAGGTTGATTCTCCCCATGGGGATACACTCAGTTTGATGTAACATTTATACACCATCTCCTTCATTTGTACTGTTATCTCCACCAATTTCAGTGTGCTCATCATGTAGGGTACTTTTGATGTCGGTATTGCTCCAAGCACAAGATCTATTGAAAAATCAAGATCTCTCTTGGGAGGTATTCTAGGAACCTCCTCTGTAAATACATCCTTAAACTCCCACAACATAGGATGATATTGAGCCTTCAACTCCTTTCCTTCTGTTGAGTTAAGTGTTGGAAGATTGGTTGTTGTCATTGATGTCAAGCCTAGTCATGGGTTTTGGACCGCAAGATTTATAAAGGTATTTGGACATGAAGGAAAATGCACATGCATATACAACACCCATGAATGGATAGTATACATCATGTTGTTTCTAGTGGTATGTGGCACATCACGTGGATCCTCATGGTTGAGGAGAAATGAATTTTTGAAGATGACAAAGTGAATTGAATAAGGAAGTACATGTAGGCCCTGAAAATAATTAAAGAAAAGAATTACAAAATAAGAAAGTGTCAGGTCGACCCTAATGTTAAAAGGAAGTGAGATAAATGGTATAAATAAACATCATTATACAATCATTTGATACAAGTCGAATTTCAAAGGTAATAAGAAGAAAAAAAGGTTGGATTTCAAGGGAGGATGAAGTCTTTTGGTGATGTGTTATAAGGTATGTTATTTTCAGGTCATCTTACCATTTTTGCTATAAATGTTTTTCTAGAACGATTCAGATGGTGAAATCGCTATGGTATTGAGAAGACATATCAAGGTACCTCTGGTAAAAATTTCAGCTCTTGATTCGCTATAACTATGGAGATACACTCTGTGGAAGATAGGGTTTGTGACCAGTCTTGAAGCTAGTCAATAAAAAGGTGTTCCGGGTAAAACAATCATAACTTCCTCATACATAATCCAAATGAAGTGGAACCACTTCCACTGGAAAGACTATGGAATTTAGTTTGTTAGGTTCCTAACCCGCACACAGGTATATTAATATATTCGGATGTAATAAAGGTCAATATTAATAAGGCCTTTCAATAAAATAGAATAAGGCAGATGTATGAAGACCTAATAGAAGCTTCCGCTTCTAGAAGGATCTTCCTCTAGATGCTTCTCTTGATCGACATATTTAGTATAAATAAGGGTCGAGGCTATGAAAACCCTAGCTTGGATATTATTGTAACAGAGCACTGCTCGATTGGAGGTTTCCCCCTTGAAGAGGCCTCTGAACATTGATTTCTGAATCAAAGTGCTATTTTTGTTGTTGTTCTTATATCATTTCTATGTTATTGTCAAGATTTTGTTGGATATATTACTGTTATTCTACCATTTCTAGCATTTTATTTATGTTCTGCATATTTATTATATTTGGTATCTTGCAAGTGGTATCAGAGCACTTTCCTTGGCAGAAATTTTGGGAATTTTTTTTCAGGGTAGAGACATATTCCGACGTCTTTAAACCACAAAGATCTGTCATTACGCACATAAACCCACGGTTGAGGGATTCATACACGCAGGAAATACAAGTGGTTCTTAAGCGCACATCTGGTGGCCACCCTTGTAACCCTTGTTGGTACCCCTTCGAGTGGTAGCGCATCAGACAACACCTGTGTACGGATTGACCTAGATTTCCTGAAGCCCTCTTTAGATAAACCTATCGGCTGCCAGACTGCTATAGTGTCACCGAGAACAACACTCGGGAATATACTCTCTATTACCTGGGTATTCGGGTAGTACGACCAAGGGTACGATCTATCCTCCTTAGTTAGTGCCTTGAGATATTGGGTCGAGTACTACTGTTAGACCCCACATGTATATTAGAGAGCTATATCACAAGGCAAACCCTTATCTGTAGAACCCTTGAATACCTAACCCTTGGGGGATAGAAACATAAACAAATTAAAAACAGACTAGATCTATTTCCGTGCAACGGTGTTCGGGTTGCCAAGTAAATACACATCTCTTTCTGGTTAAGCATTTGGGGATTTCATCACTGCAGTATTCTTCAAATCGGAGTAAAACTCTGCAGGAATTTTTTTTCACCATTATTTGAGACCTATTCCATTGGATCCATCTCTCCGCCCTTATCACATTCATCCCTATCATTTTTTGACAAAACTTTTGACCCCGCCCGCCCCTTTTCAGTTCACCCATCCTCATGGCCCATACCCGTAGCCAAGACCTGGAAGCTCACTTCAACACCATGCAATTTGGTTTCCTCGAAACCCAAAAAGAAGTGAAACAACTCAGTGCTACTGTTGCCTCCATCGATTCATCCATCCATGATACCATAAATACAACCATGCAGTCCTCAATGGAGGAAGTCAAACAAGAACTGACCACCCAAATTGAATCTGTATTTGCATCACTCTACACCAAACTAAAGATCCCTACATATGACCATTTCTCTGAATCACCTCCAAAGAATGAAGGCGAAACATCCTCCCATCCCCATACCTTTCAGTCCCATCACTTTCAATGTGACATACACCTTCTGCGGGTGTACATGACCAAATTTGATGGCTCGGACCCCACTGGTTGGGTAACCCAAATGGAACATTATTTCTCTTTATATGGCATTACAGATGACTTGGCCAAAATCTGGTATGGTGTTCTCCATCTAGATTAAGAACGTTGGCAATGGTGGCAATGAAGAAAAACTTCTCGTCAAGGGTATATTGCTTGGACCCAATTTGTGACTGAGCTTTATGAACGCTTTGACACGGACACCAACCATTTGGGCCATTTGGCAAAGTTGAAACAATACGGAACTATAGAAGACTTCATAGTTGCCTTTGGACGACTGGCTTTTTGAACAGAGGGTATGACTGATGCTTTCTTTTGAGAGTGTTTTATTAGTGGCCTCAAGGAGGATATTCAGGCCCATTTCCTCATGGATCGACCCTCGACTTGGGTGGAGGCTACCAAAAGAGATAAAGAAGCACAACAAGTTGTATCATCTCAAAACCGAAAACCCTCCTTTATCCCTCGCCCTAAACCCATCACTCCCACTACTCCCTCCGCCCCATTAAAAATCCAAAAATTGACCAGGGTTGAAATGGATGAATGCCAACTCAAAGGCCTTTGTTATAATTGTGATGAAAAATATTTCCTGAGCCACAAGCGTAAGGAACAAAATATTTTTATGGCCATCTCTGAGGACATTTTAGAAGAGGATGTTGAAACTCCCCTTGTGTCTGAGTCACCTGAAATCACTAACATAACCCCTCCCTCCGACCCTCCCAAAGTAGAACCCGTCATTTTCCTCAATGCTCTCACTGGCTTTTCTGCTCCCCAAACCCTCAAGTTAATCGATTACATCAAGAATCGGAAGGTCATCATTCTGGTTGATAGTGGAAGCACCCATAATTTTATTCATCGTCACATTGCCCAAGGAACTCATTGCTACATCGATGTTGTCAACAATTTCCAAATCATGATTGCCAATGGTGGTTCCATGAAATGTGGAGGGCGCTGTGAAAATGTGTGTCTCCAAATCGGTGACTACCACCTAAAATCCCATATGTTTTCTATCGACATGGGTGGTTGTGACATTGTGTTGGGTGCAGACTGGCTAAGAACTTTGGGTCCCATTCTCATGGATTTTAAAGCATTAACCATGCAATTCGACCAGGAAGGCCACCAATATAAATTCCAAGGCATCACTGTTGGTTTACCTGAGGTCATTAGTTCTCATCGCATGGAAAAGCTGCTCAAAAAATGTCATTCTGGTGTCATTGCCCAACTCCATGCCATTCAAGCAACAAAAACACTCCCGGTGTCGCATGACCTCCAAGCTCTCCTTTCTAAACATCAAATGGTATTTTCCACTCCCCAAGGCATCCCTCCTTCCCGCGGTGTTCATGATCATTCCATTCCCCTTGTACCTGGAAGACTTCCTCCCAATATCTGTCCATATCGCCACCCCTTCTCACAAAAAAATGAAATTGAGAAAATGGTCCAGGAACTCCTTAATGCAGGCATTATCCACCCTAGTACGAGCCCTTAATATTCTCCTGTAGTCATGGTCCTGAAGAAAGAAGGTTCTTGGAGAATATGTCCTGACTTCTCTGCCCTCAACAAACTGACCATTAAAGACAAATTTCCCATTCCTGTCATTGATGACCTCCTGGATGAATTGAGTGGCGCCCAATTCTTTACTAAACTTGATCTTCGCTCAGGCTATCACTAGATACGTATGAAAGAGGTAGACATTCCCAAGACGACCTTTCGCATTCATGAGGGCCACTATGAGTTTTTGGTCATGCCCTTTGGCTTGTGTAATTCCCCCTCCACCTTCCAAATCCTCATGAATCATGTCTTCCATCCCTTTCTCCATCATTTTGTCTTAGTTTTCTTTGATGATATCCTCATCTGTAGAAAAACCTGGACTGACCATCTTACTCATGTGGATCAAGTTCTCCATCTCCTCTCCCAGCACCAACTTTTCCTGAAACAGTCTAAATGTGATTTTGGTGCCTCAAAAGTAGAATACTTGGGTCATCTGGTTGGCAAGGATGGCGTCAGGGTGGATCCGAAAAAGATTGAAGCTATGCAAGATTGGCCACACCCAAAGACTCTCAAAAGCTTGCATGGATTTATGGGCTTAATAGGGTATTATCACAAGTTTGTTAAGAACTACGGAAAGATTGCAACACCTCTCACTGCTCTCTTCAAAAAGAACTCTTTCACTTGGATTCCAGCCATTGCTCAAGATTTTCAAACCTTGAAGACGACCATGTGAACTACTCTGGTTCTGGCCCTTCTTGATTTCACAAAGACCTTTGTGTTGGAATGTGATACCTCAGGGAAAGGAATCGTTGTTGTCCTTATGCAAGAGGGTCAACCTTTGGCCTTCACCAGCAAGAAACTGTCTGAAAGGAATCTGGGAAAACCCATTTATGAAAAGGAAATGCTGGCTATTCTGCATGTCGTTGAGCTGTGGTGCCCTTATCTCTTAGGGCAATGCTTCTAAATCAAGACCAACCATCAAAGCCTCAAGTACTTTCTAGAACAATGCATTTCCTCCCAGGAGCAACAAAAATGGGTGACTAAGCTCTTTGGTTATGATTATGAGATCATTTACAAGAAGGGAAAAGACAATGTAGCGGCAGATGCATTGTCCCAAAAATATGAAGAAGAAGGATCCATTTTTTCTCTTTCCTTCATTGTACCCGATTGGCTCCAAGCTGTGCGCCAGGAATGGCTTCAAGATCCCAAAAGTTCACATCTGATCCAGCAACTGCAGAGCAAGGCTCTGGCTCCCCTAGGGTACTCTTGGCTCTAGGATGAGCTTCGATACAAAGGTCGTTTGTATTTAAGTAAACAATCAAAGCTGAAATCCACAATACTTTCTGAGCTTCATGCTACACCCACAACGGGGCATTCAGGGTTCACCATAACATATGACAGAGTCAAACGTTCTTTTTTTAGGATGGTATGAAACAGGACATCCGTAATTTTGTAGCTGAATGTGAGGTGTGTCAACGCAACAAGGGAGAAATAGTCAAATCTCCGGGCACACTACAACCACTTCCAATTCCACCATCTATTTGGAAGCATATCTCTATGGAATTTATTACCGGCTTACCCAAATTAGGGAATAAATCAGTCATAATGGTGGTTGTGGATCGCCTTTCCAAGTATTCTCATTTCTGCGCTCTTCTACACCCATTTACTACATCCACGGTGACTCAACTTTTCATGGAACAGGTCTTCAAGCTTCATGGCATGCCGCACTCTATTGTTTCTAATCGTGACCCAACTTTCATAAGCAATTTTTGGCAAGAACTGTTTAAGCTCCAGGGCACCCAATTGCATCTTAGCACAACTTATCATCCCTAGACTGATGGTCAAATGGAAGTTGTAAACAAGTGTTTGGAAACATATCTGAGGTGTTTTTCTTCTGAAAAAAAACATCAGTGGGCTCAATGGCTACCCCTAGTCGAATGGTGGTACAACACTTCCTACCATATATCTACTCGCATGACTCCTTTTGAAGCGGTATATGGACAGAAGCCACCTTCAGTTCTCTCATACTTACCGGGTACCTCGAAGGCCCAAGCGGTTGACCAAACACTTACAGTCCGAGAGGATATTCTTTATACCCTTAAAGAGAACTTGGTCATGGCACAAAATCACATGAAGCAACAAGCAGGTCAAGGTCTCTCTGAACGTCAATTTTTTGAAGGGGATCAGGAGTTTCTGCGACTGCAACCATACAAGCAAACTTCCCTCAAGGCCGAGCACTGTTAGAAGATAGCGCTCAAATTTTATGGTCCTTATACAGTTCTCAAGCATGTGGGACAAGTCGCATATCAGTTAGCTTTTCCCAGTCAGTCGAAGCTACATCTAGTTTTCCATGTTTCATGCTTAAAGAAGGTGATTGGAACTAGGTGCCAAATTCAAACCAACCTTCCTGAGTTAGTTGAAGAAGGATCCATTTGACTACAGCCAGAAGCAGTTTTGGACCAGCATGAGCATCGCCTGCGTCAGAGAACCATCAAGGAAGTGCTAGTCTAGTGGAAAGATACAAATCCAATAGATGCCACTTGGGAACCAGCTACCATTCTACAACAGTTTCCTCAACTCAAGCCTTGAGGACAAGGTTGTTTTTAATGGGGCAAACATGTTAGGGTCCTAACCTACACATAGGTAGATTAATATATTTGGATGTAATAAAGGTCAATATTAATAAGGCCTTTCAATAAAATAGAATAAGGAAGATGTAAGAAGACCTAATAGAAGCTTCCGCTTCTAGAAGGAT
>ML816173.1:0-22282 GCA_009831015.1 Picea engelmannii | reverse complement strand
TACGCAAGAAACATGAATGGTGTAAACAGAAGATATGGAAATAATCATGGATTTTTCAACAGAAGTTATAATTCATTTTACCCGTTGATGGACAAAAATATTGTATGCTACAAATGCAATTATCTTGGTCACAAAGCACGAGACTGCAGATATATGAATGAAGATGTCCCTATGCCAACCATAGTATGGAGAAGGAAAGAGATTCCAAACAATGAATATTGTCGAATAGCATTGATCGTTGAAGAATGTAAAGAAGAAGATGAATGGTACATAGATAGTGGATGTTCTTCACACATGACCGGGGATCAAGAAAAAATCATCAGCTTGAAGAGAAAGGGTGCCAACGTTGCATTTGGAGATGACTCATTTGCCAAAATACTTGGAGAAGGTGTAGTAGAGCTTGGAAGAAAAAATGTAAAATCAAATAATGTTCTATTGGTTGAAGACTTGAATCATAATCTACTTAGTGTTATTAAAATGTGTGATCAAGGATACACTCTTACGTTTGATTCCCGAAAATGTAAAATCAGAGAAAATAACTTAGGAAGATTGGTTGCAACTGTAACAAGAAGACCGAACAACATATACATCCTAGACATGAAGAAGAGAGAGAAGACAAAAGCAACACAAAATGATTCTAAGGAAGAAAATGTCCCAAATACCAAAAATAAGGATGAAGTATTATTGAGTGCCACATGTTCAGGGGGAGCAACCCCAAAGAAGAGAGTTATATTTTTCCATTAAACTCAGGGGGAGAAACCCTAACCTTTGCCATTGATGTCAAAGGGGGAGATAAATTGGGATCATTATTATAGGGGGAGCATGAGTGTTTCCATCAATGACAAAGGGGGAGATTGTTGGAAGATTGGTTGTTGTCATTGATGTCAACCCTAGTCATGGGTTTTGGACCGCAAGATTGATAAAGGTATTTGGACATGAAGGAAAATGCACTTGCATATAAAAAACCCATGAATGGATAGTATACATCATGTTGTTTCTGGTGGTATGTGGCACGTCACGTGGATCCTCATGGTTGAGGAGAAATGAATTTTTCAAGATGACAAAGTGAATTGAAGAAGGAAGTACATGTAGGCCCTGAAAATAATTAAAGAAAAGAATTACAAAATAAGAAAGTGTCAGGTCGAACCTAATGTTAAAAGGAAGTGACATAAATGGTATAAATAAACATCATTATACATTCATTTTATACAAGTCTAATTTCATAGGTAATAAGAAGAAAAGAAGGATGGATTTCAAGGGTGGATGAAGTCTTTTGGTGATGTGTTCTAAGGTATGTTATTTTAAGGTCATCTTACCATTTTTTCTATAAAATTTTTTCTAGAATGATTCAGATGGTGAAATTGATATGGTAATGAGAAGACATATCAAGGTACCTCTGGTAAAAATTTCAGCTCTTTATTCTCTATAATTATGGAGATACACTCTTTGGAAGATAGGGTGTGTGACCAGTCCTGAAGCTAGTCAATAAACAAGTGTTCCGGGTAAAACAATCATAACTTATTCATACAGAATCCAAATGAAGTTGGACCACTTCCATTGGAAATAGTACGGACTTTAGTTTCTTGTGTACGAGTTTCAAAATCGTATGTTAAATATTGATCACAAGGCATGATGTACAAGTTAGGTCTTCTGAAAAGACCATAATTGAATAAAGTCTACCATTCTTTCTATAACCTCTTTTTGGGGAGGATTCAAGGAGTGAAAATTGGAGGAGTTTCAGAGAATACATTGAATAATATTATCTACAGGATCAAAGTACTCCAAGAATTGAAGAATTTTAGAAATTGAAGAAGTCTCAGGAAGCATTATCAGGTTCTATGTGATGATTGGTTGATGGTGATGATTTAATGTAAAGTTTTATTATCTCTCATATATTCTTGGGTGGAAGGAAGGGGCAAGGATGGAGAGTTAAACTCTCTTTGATATTGGAGGATTGTATCTTCCTCTTGGAGGTTCATCCCTCCCTTTACATTTGGAAGTTGTAGCTACCTTTGGAAGTAATTACTTCCCTTGAACAATAACTATTGATTATTTCTCATATATTGTGCATGGTGTATTGTGGTTTATTGGTGTAACTCTTATACTATTGTTCATTTCTCATTGGATATAGTTGAATGGTTTAAGTATAAGTTGAAAAAGGTTTTAAATTTTACTTGATACTGATCCACCCCCCTCTCAGTATCAACATTAAGCACTTGTATCGCATACAAGGAGCGCCCTTTCCTACTGAATTTATTAAGATGAAATGTTGATATTTTCCTAACTGAAATTGGCTTCTGAATGCCTTGCAAAACTCTTGTATTTCCTTCTTCATCCTCGCATTCCAAGTTCTTCTCATAATATTTCAATTTTTCCTTGTGAGTCGATAACCAATCCATACCTAAAAAAACATCATATTATTCTGAAGGTGGGATATTTAGGGTTTCTTGCATATGTAGTCCAATCATCTCAAATGGGTGGGCCTCTATCATTTCTGCCACTTTTCTCTTGGTTCTTGTGGCTAATTGAACTAACCATGCATTTGCATGCTTCTTCCTCTCTAAGTCACATTCTTTAATAACTTGATGTGAAACATAAATAAGGTTAGATCTAGGGTCAATTAAAATAGAAACAGGTTGGTTGTAAATTATACCTTCCATATCCCCTACTAAATCTTGGTGGTTTGCTTGTCGATTTTTCACAAATGCATATATCTTGGGCATGCTTTTGGCCACATCATTGAGAGTAGAAACTTCCTACACATAATAAACTTGCTTACTGTCTTGTTTCCTATGAGGAAAACCCTCAACATATCTGGTTCTCCACAACCCCGACATTATAGAGGTCCTTTCTTTGGTTCCTCTACTCTTTCTCTTGCCTGCTCTATTCGCTTATTTCTACTCTGAGATGGAAATTTTTTTTGATGCACACCTCTGCTTGTTTGAACCAATTTTGCACCCTTCTTTGAATTCTTACAGGGGAATGATTTAAATTCATTATTCTAGAATCCACACTTATCCTTTATTTTCCAATCTTTAGAAGGATCCTACTTATGTTTATATTGGTCATAGAAACACTTAGCCTTCCTTATAGTGTCCTCCAGTGTATTGGTATTATCAAATTCAATTATGTCCTGATAGAACTGTGGAAATCCACTAAAAAAATGTTGTATCCTTGATTTATCATCGTTGATGTAAGGAACATACCTCAACATCTCCAAAAATCTCTTAGCATATGCATCCATGGTAAGTTTTCCCAACGTATGCTCATGGAATTTCTTGATTTTTCCATCATAATACTTCTTTGATAGGTATGCCTTTTTGAAGTACTTCTCAAATTGTTTCCAGTGAATTTTAATTTCCTTCATTCCTTTGAATTCCTTGACATATTCCCACCAAATAGAGCCTCCTCCATTCAGATTGAATATGTAAATATTCTCTTCTATATTTTTGAGTAATTATGTACCCAAAAATATTTCTTCAACCCTAGAAGCCAAGCCTCGACTTCTTCTCCCATCTTGATTTCTCTGCCGAAGGTAGGTGACCTAGATTACTTGAATTATTCAGTTAGAGAAATCTGTAAATGTCTCCTCCTTTTAATTTTAGGGACACTCAATCCAATGTCATTGTTGAATAACTCCTCAAAATAAATATCCATGTTGGATGACTCTGTGGAAACACTTCCACTAGATCAATTTTTTTTGGCATCCTCATGCCTCTTCTTAGAAGAACTCTTTTTATTCCTTCAGAATTCTGAAAATAGTAACTTCCACAGTCTTGTGTTTATCTAGGAAGAAATTGGTGGCCACCCACCTATTCCACTAGCTCAAAACAGGGGTTTCCACCTTGGCAAGTTTTCTACAACTTTTTGAGTCCCAAACTTTCGGGTTCATTTTGAGGATGTAAATTTTTTTTTGGGACTGCCACAATCACACCATAGGATTTAGCCAGAGTGTGATGAAAAAATTTGTGTTCCTCATATACACCTTTCAAATGAGCTATTGTGTACCCCAAACAAAGATTGTATGCAAAATTTGTGTTCCTCATATACACCTTTCAAATGAGCTATTGTGTACCCCAAACAGAGATTGTATACAAAATTTATGCCCTTGGGAAGTTGACGTACCAACTAACCCCATCGAGGTCCACAAACCTTTTGGTGTTTCATCTTCTGAGGTTAGGGTTTTGGATTTTATTTATGTTAAAAAGGCCTCTAGAGCCTCATTTTAAACATCATCATCTTATTTTGAATGAGTGTAGCCATCACATCTCTTCTTAGAGATAAGCTGCCACCATTCTAGCGAGTCCTTCACTCTAGAATTTTATAGTTTCTATACATTCTCTCATTAATAAAAATTGTGCATTACTATATCTTTGTGTTTATTGCAATATCTCTGTATATTTCATTGCTATATTTCTTCCTTAATTTCATTCTCAAAATAATCCGGATCAGTGGTATCATAGAAGGCTACTTGTTTTCATTTCTTGTGCATGTCCCCGACATGGTCCATGTATAGAGAGTTGGGTCTCGAGCTAGTTTCCCTTGAGGACAACTTCTCTCGCCACCCAAACGACCTCCCATGGTGGAAGAGAAGAGAGACAAGGGAGCAAAAGATCCCATCAAGTTGTTTCTCATGCAATCCCTCACGCAACAGAGGAACGAGATGTTGGAGAATTTTTCCCAAATCCTTCAACAATTGTCGAAAATAATTGGCGCCTATTCGTCAAGTAGTCTCTTCGGAGACGCTACCCCATTCAAGGTACAAGTTATTTTTTAATAGATGCAGTCAAGGAGAAATATTTCCCTGTGGGAAACTATGATGACTAGTACATGAGATGGACCACGCTGCATTGAAAGTGGGACCAAACATTGTTGGATTTCAAAAATACCTTCCATACCTTGCACACCAAGATGGGTATCAAATATTATGTGAGATATCTGGTTCTGAAATACTGCAGGGCTCTACATAGGTACATCCAAACAGAAATGGATTTTCTGGACATATCATCACTAGGAGCCTCTTATAGATATCATGTCAGAATTGAGCAGAAATTTAAGCAGTAGAACAAGCAGGAATTTTGGTCTGCAAATCCGTGACAACCAAAGTATGGTAAAGGCAGCCCTAATGCATAGAAAAACCAATCTCAAGACAACAATTCCAAGCCCTAGGAAAAGACTGGAAACAGGAAGAGGAAGAAGGACATTGGGAAGTGGTGCAACTTCCACAAAATCCCTTGTCACAACACTGAACAATGTCGCTCAAAACAATTATTGGTGGTCGAGCTAAAAGAAATAGAGCCAAACCCCGACTCAGACTCTGATTCAGACAATAATAAAAGGAGATAGATCATTGATGCAGATCCCACTGCTATTGTCACGACCAAAAAAATCCAACCAAAAGAACCAGAGGATCCTAAGGAGGGGAATCACATATCCCATTCAAAGATGTGAGTGAAGGGGACCCCGCTACATTTTATTGTTGATAGCGGAAGCCAGAAGAACCTCATCTCAGCATAGGTCATCAAGCAGTTGGATTTTCTGACAACACCACTACCACATCCATATAACATCGGATGGCTTCATCAGGGACGAGATCTTCATGTCAGCCAACAGTGCCACCTGCCATATGACATCAAGCCCTTCAAGGATGAGGTACTGTGTGATGTTACCCCATTGGAATTCTATGATGTTCTGTTAGACCAACCATATATTTGGAGGTGTCATGTTTTTTATGAGTCTCGACCCTGTAGCATCATTGTTACTCTGGGGGAATCATCCCTACATGATACCGTAGGTAGTTCCGACTATTGTACCAAAAAAATAGTGTTGCAAAGTAATCTCTCGTACTCCAAAAATTAGCCTCTTCACAACCTAGTCAGAAGAGAAGGAAATTGCAACCACTTCAGCCTCATCTCAAGACCCTTCTATCCAAAAGAAGCAAATCAACAATATTGTAGAAGACAACCAAAATATTCCTACTACACCTACAGGGGTGCCTTCATGCTGCCTAGTCAAACCAAGTTATGGTAATTCCCTTCATGTTCTTCATGTTTCATCTTCACTGACAGAGTCCTCCCACACTCCAGTAGATCATGCAACCAAATTGGTTAAACAGATCCAACCCCTCCAACAACAGGTTCATAACATCCTTCAACAAGCTAAGCAGGACAACTTCTTTAGCAAGGCAAGCAACTCACCAATGTTCAGATTCAACAAAAACTTCCCCTGGTACTTCACGCAATGGGGACCATTGCTTCTTAAGGGGGGGGATTGATCCAAGTGGAAATCAGTGGTCACCCACCTATTCCACTAGATCAAAACATGGGTTTCCACCTTCACATTTTTTCTACAACTTTTCAAGTCCCAAACTTTCGGGGTCGTTTTGAGGCCGTGTTGTGGTAAATGACAACCCCCATTTATTTTCAAGAAATTAAAGGATCCCCTTAATAATTTTGGTAATTTCGCCTTTATTTGTTTTTGGTTTTCTAATTCTAGTGATTTTTATATCTTGTTTGTCCTTTTGACATTCTCATTATCTTCCTCTCTTTGATATCTTTCCATTGATATGATTTATTTAGTTTGATTTTCTTATATAGTCATGCAAATATTTTATCATTTAGGTGATTGGATTGGTTTTCATTGAATGTTATTAAATTACAATAACTTGGTTAATTATTGGAAGTAGTTTTAATATGAATTCCTCACATTCACTTTGTTCTAAAACAAGATTATGAAGAATATTTTTTTCATTCAATAATTAACGTGTGATTCTAAAATATTCCCAAATCTCAAAATATAATGTCCAATCTAGTATATTTAGAATATGTTGTATCAATTAGATTTGATTTTGGTTAATAAGATTTGGAGATCTTGTAGTTTATCTTTAATAGATTTTTGTTATTAATTTAAATTATTTTTGTTACAAGTGACTATTACAGATCTGTAGTTCAACTATAGTCTCCAAAATATGCCCAAAATAACTCATTCAGTTAAAATTATTCATCTCTACAAGGTGTAATGCTTGGGCAACATTAAATGAAAAAATTGTATCAGTTTTAGGAGGCTATCTTCCAAATTTCATTCTGAACAATTGATGAGGAATTTATTCAAACGGTTGAAAACTCACTTCTGAAACACAGTCAGTTACCTTATCTTAAAAGGATTCACCTAGAATCTCAACCATTTGGGAGAAATATTATCAATAAGGAGGCAAACCATATTTGTTGTTACGATCAGCTCCCATGAAGCAATTTTGCAAGTTGAGTTTCGAGCGATCAGAGGGGAATTTCCCAAATCTTTCAAAAACCCACTTGAAGAATGGGTTGATTTTCTTCTTCACGGTCCGTTTACTTATAAAGTTAATATTTTGGGAGAAACATTATCAGGAAGGAGGTGAAATTTCCCATATTTGTTGTTACGACCAACTCACATGACGCAATTTTGCAGATCAATTTACGGGCGATGAACACCCACTTCATAAATATTCTCATTTACCTTATCCTAAATGGATTTTCTAAGAAGTTAAATCATTTAGGACATATGATTCGTTTTCTGGGCGGGTTCTGTCTAGAATTAACATTTTGCAAATTTTGTAGTTGATTTTGTTCTGAATTTTGTAGCAGATTCATGAGCAAGTTTTGACCGACTCGAGAGGGATTCGAACTAGGTTGAAAATAATGTATAAAACTTTGATTATTCTTGTGTAATTTGGGTTCCATATCTGAAACTTGAGAGGGAAAATTATGCAGGAAGATACTTTCAATGGCACTATTGTAATAGTGAGATCTTTTTGTAGAATAGGTAGAGTTTTGATCTCTGAGAGGAGAGGAATTTGCACCATTGTAAAGTTGTTTCTTGAAGGAGTTCAAGACTCAGAGGACTGTATGACAAATTTTAGAGATAATGATAATAATTTTTCATTTCTTTACACTGTTGTATTGGATTTGCAAACTTATTATTATTTCTTTGATGATTGTTTTCATTTTGGTTTAAATTTTGTTTCGTTAGTGTACTAACAATTGATATGAGCACTATTGTTGATCTCATTTGTTTTATGTTGGTAAATGATTTGTTTAAAGCTATCTTTGCAGGGCTGCACAAGATTTGAATCAAGATTGATCATGATTTCATGGAGATTAGTTTGTAGTGATTAATAACTATTTATTGATCATTTTCAAACTTCCATTGATTTCCTTTATATTGGATTAAAATGAACTATTTTTTAGTTCAATATAAATCTCACAACAAATCATTTTACATGATTGTAATTGGGTATATACATGAGTTTTTTATAACTATTTGTCAGAATTATTTCATTGTGTATTTTCTTGAACAACCTATGAAACATTGAACTATTTTGATGATTTGAAGGTCCATCTTAACCCTAATTACAATTACAATCCTTCCTTCTTATTAGATACTCTTGCTCTTGATTAGGAGTAAGGCTATCCTTCTCCTAGTTAAGATAAGTTTTCTTTTTGTTCACTTGCATTTTAGGATTAATCTGCATTTGAATTTAGGTTAAATTATTTTCATTTCTTTAAGTCTCCTTACGGAGGAGAAAACCCCAGTGTGGCTTTGCTAAGCCCTTATTTCAGTAGAGGATTTCCTTCTTCAAGCAACTAAAGAATGAAATTCCTTTTCTTCTATCTAACGGTAAAAGAATGTAATAAGACACCTTAGCAGATAGAAGGTCATGCATATATCTTTGTACATATAGTTTAGTTTAGATTAGATTAGTAGTTAGCTTAGGATAGTTTTAGCTAAGAGTAACTAGACCCATAAACCCAGTCGGAATCACCATCCCAAACGGATAAGTGCCTAATTAGGGACCTGACCGAGTGATCTCATTATAATGTTGAACATGGTCAGTTTTGGCCATCAACATTTTTTGGCGCTAGAAGGAGGGCCACCGACAAGTGTGCATAATAATTTGATTCTTGTTTGAGTTATTGTTTTTAATCATTTCATTTATTTTTAATGGCTCCTAAACTTCCTGTTTGGAGTTGTATATCTGGTAAAACATCTTGCAACACTCCAACTAAAGTAGTAAATTACTTGTCGAAGGTAAAATTCGATGGTAAGATAAAAATGTTTGCATATGATCATGTTTTGCAATTTATTCAAAATTTTACAAATTATTCTTTTTCTTATATTGATGAAGGCATTCTATGTAGGATTTTTACTCTTGCACTGATAGGTCGGGCCAAATATTGATGTATTTTATTACTAGTTTCTTCTGTAGATAGTTGGGATAGTTCACAATAATGTTCCTTCATGCTTTTCTGGACTACAATTATGAGAAGGTTTGTGATCAACTTGAAGCACTTCATAGATTTGAAGGTGAGTCTTTGAATGATTTTCTCTTTCAATTTAAATTGATTTGTCTACAGTTCAAATCTAAAGACTTACCTCCTCAAATAGAGTTAGTCGGATGGCTTAAACATTTAGTTTCTCTTCCTGGTATTTCTAGCAATTGCAATGAATCAAAAAAATGTAACGTTTTAAAGCTTATTCACTTCTATTGATGAATCAACTACTAATAAATTTGAAAATCAACAAGAAAAAAAGCAGTCAACAATGAAAATTGAAAATTCAAACACTATTCAATCTGAGGTAAAAATTTCTGAATTTTCTCATTCTAAAACTGATGATCAATCACAAAGTATGTACATACAAATACATAATGAGGAATCTGAAATTTTCATTGATGAAAATGGGAAAGAATCTTCAGGTAGAGAAGCTTTCAGGTACATATCATCAAATAGTCATTTTTCCCTTTATCCTGATCTTTTTAATGAAAGTAATTTAATTGCTACACAGTCAACAATTCCTATGTACATAAATACTATCTTAGAAAACAAAGCGGCTATTATACATCCAACAGATAATGAATTACCAATTATAGACGAGGAAAAGGAATTTATCAATAACTATATCTTTAACAAACCTGAAAATGGCTATGCTTTTGAATTTGTTCAGTCTTCTAGTTCTAGTGAATCGTATGATAAGGAAGAGAATGTTAATGGAAAATGTGAAGTCGTTTATAATGATGACTTGAGGATTGAAAATTTTGAGGCACTTCACCCTTCGGTGATGGTTATGTCTGGTCTTCACATTCTTAATTCTCCAAGTCAATCTACATTTGAAGATGGGAAAAGCTCTATTTTAGTAAATATTCCAACAAATTCTCATTTTCAAACCTTTAATAATTTTTATGATTTCAATGTTCAAGAGACCATTCCATTTTATGACTCTTATGGTGATTGAGTTATTTTGAATTGTCATGATCATTTTTCGCACATACATGATCTTACTGTTTTTAACTTCAATGAGACTTGTGAAAATGAACCTCTTGTGAATCAATCCTTTGAGTCTTGTACCTTTATTGTAAATAGTGATGTAGGTTTATTTCATAATACTAACAACTCTTTACAGGGTTCATAACTTATAAAAACATCATTTGAATCTAGCATGTTATCTTTCTGTTTTCCAAAGTTCACCAATCCATATCAAACTACCATGTTTATTTTTATGATCCAATAGATATATGGTTGAAGAATTGGTTGAAGGAGATTTCTCTTGTAAATAATGTTTTATGTTTTGTTTGATCAGGTATTAATGTACATAATAGATTTAACTTTTCTTTTAGATTAGTAATATTTTTATTTTTAATACTATTGTTGATTTTGGATGTGTACATATGTACATGTATCAAATAACTTACATGGATCCACTAGAAATATGACTATACTTAATCATATTTCCCTCCTAAAGTTAGCGAAGGAGTAGGTCTAGTTTATCTTAGGTTTTCTTTACTTTAATTTTAGATTCAATAAAATGATGATCTTAGGCGTTTATGAGCTTCATTAAATTTGCAGCTTCTTCATGTTTTTGTTTTTATCATAAGAAGAGGTTATTCCTTCAAGATAAGTCTCATACACTTATTCTCATCCTGTTCTATTTCTTTTATGTTTTAGTTTCACTCTTATTTTAGTATTTTCTGATTTAATCTCTGTTTTTGCAGGTCTTCAGGAATTTTCAAGAAATCTAGCACCCCTTCTTGCTTGGAATTCACTCTCGTCTTTTCACATGTTTGTGAGTTAGGAAAAGCAACGATGATACTAATCAATTTGTAAACAAGCTAAATCAGGGAGTCTTTGGAACTTTATGTTGCTTTCATTCATTTTGATTTAACTTCATATTTTAATCATCTCTACTGCTTAGATTTTGTATCTTGGTTTGAATAAAATCCCAATTAACTTCAACTTTACAAGACAAAACTTGTTAAGATCTCAACTTAAGTCAAACAAAAATGATTTCCTCATCTTCATTCTTCTGTTGAGATTTACTTTCATAAGTTGTCTTATTGAAGTTTATTTTCAAATTCGTATTTTTATTTATCTTTTTCTTAAGATTTTCATTTTCTCTCTTCACTTGGATTTTTATTTATCAAGTAATTTTGTTTGTTTTACTTTTGTTCTTCCCAGAATTTATATGGGGGAATATTTCCTACCCAACATTGGTTGACTTGCATTGGGAAATCTTGACTCTCTCTCTCTCTCTCTCTCTCTCTCTCTCTCTTTTCAACAAGATTTAATTTACCTAAAGGTCATCTTTATCAAGTTTTCACCTTCTCTTACATCAACCATTAGCCATGGGGAACATTAAGATATGTTTCAAGTATTATAAGTTTACCTTTATAAAGGAAGGAATTGTCAAGATTCTTTACTTTGAATCTCTCCCATACTCCTCCACATTTAAAACCTCTACTTTGGTAGATAAAGAGAATACTAGTGAGGTCAAATTCAACAAGTGTCACATCTAGTCGTTTAAGTAAAAGCCTCATGTACCACCCCGCTCTCTTCATCTAATTGCTAAAATAAATTCTCCAAATATGTTTATCAAAACGGTGGGAACAAAAGATTTGAAAACACATATGTGTGGGAAGTGTGTGCAAACCCGTCGAGGTACTGAACAAGCTCGCTGGCAACAAGTAAATACATGCATGGTATCAAGACAACTTTGTTGGGGTAATGAACAAGCATGTTGGCAACGAATCAATGCCGATAAGAGAGGTAATTTTATCAATGATGCATACTAATATTTAATGACCTCCTAGCTATTTTTACTATCCAAAAGTAGAGATGTAATTAAAATTTAATGAATATTCCTTATACTTGGATTCATTGGATTCATTGTCTTGGAATTGGGCATTCAAATCCTTTCATCTTTAAAAATATTATTTTACTTTGATTATGTCTTATGTGGGATATTTGGGAATGGTATAGTGTGTGAGAAATTTTTTCAAGATTTCATTTCGATCTTTAGTAAATTTAGTCTTATTATCTTAACCAGAGATAATTGCTTCGTCCTCGTGTGTCGCCAAATGTTGTGGTAAACAACAACCCCCCTTTATTTTCAAGAAAGTAAATGGATCCCCTTATTAATTTTGGTAATGTCACCTTTATTTGTTTTTGGTTTTCTATTTCTAGTGCTTTTTCTATCTTGTTTTTCCTTTTGACGTTCTCATTATCTTTCTCTCTTTGATATCTTTCCATTGATATGATTTATTTGGTTTGATTTTCTTATATAGTCATGTAAACATTTTATCATTTAGGTGTTTGGGTTGGTTTTCATTGGACATTATTAAATCACAACAACTTGGTTAATTATTGGAAGTAGTTTTAATACGAAATCCTCACATTCACTTTGTTCTAAAACAAGATTATGAAGAATATTTTTATCATTCAATAATTAACATGTGATTCTAAAATATGGTTTAATTGGTTGATTTAAATTTTCCAACAATTGAGTGTTTATTAAATCTTATAAAATTAATTTCTTCAAATTTGCAAAATATTCCCAAATATCAAAATATAATGTTCAATATAGTATATTTAGAATATGTGATATCAATTAGATTTGATTTTATTAATTAATTTTGGTTAATAAGATTTGGAGATCTTGTAGTTTATCTTTAATAGATTTTTGTTATTAATTTAATTTCTTTTTGTTACAAGTGTCTATTACAGATTTGCAGTTCAACTATAGTCTCCAAAATATGTCCAAAATAATTAATTCAGTTAAAATTATTCATCTCTACAAGGCATAATGCTTGGGCAACATCAAATGGAAAATTCGTATCAGTTTCAGGAGAATATCTTCCAACTTTCGTTCTGAACAATCGATGAGGAATTTCTTTAAACGGTTGAAAACCCACTTTTGAAACAAGTTCAACTACCTTATACTAAAATTATTCATCCATAATCTAAACTGTTTGGGAGAAATATTATCAGGAAGGAGGAAGACCAGATTTGTTGTTACGACCAACTCACAAGAAGCAATTTTACAGGTTGAGTTTCGAGCGATCAGAGTGGAATTTCCCAAAACAATAGAAAAATCACTTCTAGAATGGGTCGATTTACTTCTTGCATGGGATGTTTCCTCATGAAGTTAATATTTTGGGAGAAATATTATCAGGAAGGAGGCAAAATTTCCCAGATTTGTTGTTACGACCAACTCATGGGACACAATTTTACAGATTGATTTTCGGGTGATCAAAGAAGAATTTCCCAAAACGGATGAAAAACCACTTCCAAAACATGCCCATTTACCTTATATTAAAAGGATTTGCTAAGAATTTAAATAGTTTGGGAGATATGATGCATTTTTTTGGGCAGGTTCTATCCATAATTAGTATTTTGCAAATTTTGTAGTTTATTTTGTTTTGAATTCTGTAGCAGATTCGTGAGCAAGTTTTGACCGACTCAAGAGGGATTCAACCTAGGTGGAAAATAATGTATAAAACTATGATTATTCTTGTGTAATTGGGGTTCCATATCTAAAACTTGAGGGAAAATTTTGTAGGAAGATACTTTCAATGGCACCATTGTAATAGAGATATCTTTTCTGTAGAATAGGTAGAGTTTTGATCTCTGAGAGGAGATGAATTTTCACTATTGTAAAGTTGCTTCTTGAAGGAGTTCAAGAATCAGAGAACTATATGACACTGTTGTATTGGATTTGCAGACTTATTATTATTTCTTCGATGATTGTTTTCATTTTGGTTTAAATTGTGTTTCATTAGTGTACTGACAATTGATATGAGCACTATTGTTGATATCATTTGTTTTATGTTGGTAAATGATTTGTTTAAAGCTATCTTTGCAGGGTTGCACAGGATTTGAATCAAGATTGATTATGATTTCATGGAGAATAGTTTGTAGTGATTAATAACTATTTATTGATCATGTTCAAACTTCTCTTGATTTCCTTTATATTGGATTAAAATGAACTATTTCGTTAGTTCAATATAAATCTCATAATGAATTCATTTTACATGATTGTAATTGGGTATATACATGATTTTTTTATAACTATTTGTCAGAATTATTTCATTGTGTATTTGCTTGAACAACCTATGAATCCTTGAACTATTTTGATGATTTCCAGGTCCATATTAACGTCGATTACAATTACAACCATTCCCTCTTCTTATTAGATACTCTTTCTCTTGATTAGGAGTAAGTCTATCCTTCTCCTGGTTAAGATAGGTTTTCTTTTTGTTCACTTGCATTTTAGGATTAATCTGCATTTGCATTTACGTTAAATTATTTTCATTTCTTTAAGTCTCCTTATGCAAGAGAAAACCCCAACGTGGCTTTATTGAGCCCTTATTTAAGTAGAGGATTGCCTTCTTCAAGCAGTTGCAAGAAGGAAATTTATTTTCTTATATTTGTTGGTAAAAGAAATTAATAAGACACCTTAGTAGATAGAAGGTCATGTATATATCTTTGTACATATAGTTTAGTTTAGATTAGATTAGTAGTTAGCTTAGGATAGTTTTAGCTAAGGTTAATTGGACCAATAAACCCATACAAAATCACCATCCCAAATGTATAAGGGCCTAATTGGGGCCCTGGCCGGGTGATCTCCTGATAATGTTGAACATGGTCAATTTTGGCCATCAATAGGCCCTAAACAGTTTTTTTTGGGCTCACCAAAGTCACATTGAAGGATTTAGCTAGAGTGTGATAAAAAAATGTGTATTCCTCGGATACACCTTTCAAACGAGCTATTGTGCACCCCAAATGTATATCATATGCAAAAGTTACACCCTTGGGAAGTTGACATACCAACTACCCCCATCGAGGCCCGTAAAGCTTTTGGCGCTTCATCTTTCGGGGTTAGGGTTTTGGATTTTATTTATGTTAAAAATGCCTCTAGAGCCTCATTTTAAACATCATCATCTTCTTGTGAATGAGCATATCCATCACATCTCTTCTCAGAGATAAGCTACCACCATTCTAGCGAGTCATTCACTCTGTAATTTTACAATTTTTTTACATTCTCTCATTAATAAAAATTGTGCATTATTGTATCTATGTGTTTATTGCAATATCTATGTATATTTCATTATTGTATTTATGCCTTCATTTCGTTCTCAAAATAATCTGGATCGTATGTGCTAAAATAGAAAATCATCGTTAACCATTACATAAAACAACATCATAGCATGCATTTTTGGCAAAATAACAAGTGTTCTTTAACAATCTTAAGTAGAATTGGTGACCCATGAAAGCCTATAGTTTGAACTCTACTCTGATATCACTCTGTAACACAATCGACCCTCTAATCATCACTTAGGCTGGTAGGATGTTCGGTTTTCCTCAAGGTAAGTACTCGGTTTCATGAATTTCTTAAGTGAAGACTTCTCTTATCACATCATCTGTTGTATTAACCCTTACCAACATACAGTGAGAATCCTCCACATAGTTTACTGAGGTGACCATGGACCCAAACGCCCTCAATCGGACGATCATAATTACTCCTCACCAACAAATCAATGATCTTTGGTTATTCAGACTCATTCTTGTCGAAATGCTCAATCATCAAGGTCGAATCCTCTTCGATGGCATTACTTTGATATATCATCCACAGGGATCCAACGGTCCTTGGACTTGTGGTTACAACGACTCTGATTTCGCTGGTGCCCCTATTTACTCAACACTCACTCTTTGCTTCAATGTCGATTCTCCATGCTAATAAATGGGCCCCAAGGAATCTACAACTGAGATTAAATCTCTCCCACACTCCAATATATGGTCCACCTCTGTTCTCGAAGTCCCTCCTAATCAGGGTGCCTCCACTCTGGTATCACAAACCATTCCAACCAACTCACTCCAACCACACCCACTTTGACAAATCGATCGATCCACGTTCACTTCATTCGTCGGCCACAGTGTACTTGTAGGTTACAACCGCATGGAATTTAAGTTTGTAAGGCCAATCTCTTCAGATCAAACCACACAAGATCTGATGGTTGAGATCCCACAGGGTATCTCTTGATAGATCAACAATCTTTGGAATCCCAAATCCATCGGACTCCTTCACAACCTTCCATATAGGCCTCCAACGTCCTTCCTTCTGGCATACCCATGGCTCGTATCAACAATCTAGGACTCACCAATACAATTCTCTGATAGATCAATGACTATAATTGACTCAAAGATCTCCCCACCGGAGTCTCAACACATCTGTGTACTTGGTCATTTCGACGATCATGTCCTCCCTAAACAGTTAGGATCTTATTTTTATTTCGATCCGATGGTTGTGATTCCTTATAGATTAAAACACTATATTTCTTCATGATATTAGTCTGAATCAAGACTTAACCAATTCAAGATTCCTCATAGGAATTTTCTAAGTTTCTACTAGACCTTCAAGGGCTTGTGAATCCATGCTCAAACCGACTAAGGCATTTCATTTGGAACTTGAATGAAGTTTTTCATTTCCTGCAAGATTTCCATCTAAGATAGCAAGTTTTCACATGGATTAAGGTTCCTTAACCTACACAGGGCTCCCGAGATACCAAGGAACTCCTATCACTTTCCAAGTGAAGATTTTGTCCATATCATGTAAACTTTCCTCTCAAGACTTGCGGGATTTTCAGGGATGCATGCCACCCATACATTTATTATTTATTTACATTAGGGTCATTTGATTTATAGTGAGAATATACATAGATAACCCATTTTACTCAGGAATTCAAATATTTTCTACATGCATTCACATTTCCCATTTAAACCATAAAATGAAAATTTTACAATAGTATATTTACATCAAACATATTGAGTTGAAAACACTTATCTGTTTAGTGAATGTCAACAACCAATTGACTAAGAGAGGATGCATTTCCTCCCAATCATAGGATATGTTGTAGAGTTCCTTCCTACAAAATGTCACCCCCGTGCCAAGCCATGATATCACAAGGGGGTCGATTTAGCTGGTTCTTAGACATAGAACGATCCAAGAAGGTTACTCTCTGTCCTCCACTGGAAACAACAAAAGTTTCCCTCTTCCCACTGATCTCAATACTTCCATAGGTTTATCAGGTACCCTCCCAACTGGATTTCCTCTACACAAGGGAGTCGCTTCTTTGCTACACAGTTCCTCGACGACCTCCCTTTACCAATGTCATTTTCTTTCCAGTAGATACCAAGCTACAATCCTTTTTTGCTCTAGTTTGGTTTTGGGTCTCGTATGTTCCAGGGTAATCATAAATATTTTGGACAAGCTTTCTATTTTCCTCAAGAATATCTTTCCAATCTCTTCTATTACTTAGATCTATGTGAGTGAACACATCTATTCATTGCACCATATATTTTTAAATTTTCTACTCACTTCTCTTCCTTAGGTCATTCTCCTTGGGTTGACTCTACTCGTGTCTCCCCATTTGTTGTTGCAAACTATCCTCCTCACATTCTCCTTTTCTCTTCCTCTATGTATTCCATGTGTCTTCTCCATTTTTCCTCTTGCGTATCTAAGTGATGTTTTCCACGTTTGGTCTCTTCTTCCACCCAATCCTCAGGATTCCTATGGATTTTGTCAGAAGCAACCTCTAGTCAGGGATTTGAATTCCAAGGGGAAATCCAAGGGATGCACTTCTGTCAGGTTTTTTAGTTGACCCTTTCCTCTTTAAGACATTAGGTCTGTCAACAATTATAAATGCTTCAACCACCAATCCAACCCTCCATAATTGATCACGTGGATCTAGGAAGTTTAGGTACGTTGGAAAGTGATGTATTAATTGTTTTCAGATATAAGATGGAATGTTGGACGAGCTTCATAATTTATTCATAGAAATTTCTCCATTCTACCTCATCAATCCACCTTAGCAATCCCACTTCATCAATTCCCACTTGTGATATCATGGCTAGTACTCAATGATTTTCCCTCTTAGTCAATTGTCTGGTGTTTTCAATTAATCAAACATAATTACAAGATTCATAATCACATTATATGAATTCTTATCATAATTACAGTCATGGGGGGAAATATGGTGTTACAGCAAGATTCTAGATTATTAGAATACCACTTTTCAGTGTCATGTTTGCCAACAAACAAGGCATCTCCATATTTCTTGTCCTCGTGCACACACCAACTCAAAAAGGAATAAAGGGCATTAAAATGAATAAAAAATATGGCAAGCATGTTAGAACTAATATCTAAAGGATGATACCTATCATAATGGTGTCAATCAAAAATCCATTGTTCCATATAAAGAGAAGATTTGTTTTCTAAAACTGCCAAAAGAGAATAGAGTTGAAGACATGAATATTGTGCTTTCTTCCTCAAGGGTGATAGTTATAAATGAAACCCATCTAGGGGGAATGAATCATATTTATAAATCCAGTACCTCTAATTCCAATAAGGAACCAATTCCCTCTTTCAATCATGATCCCTGAAATTCTAATTTACAGTTAGTCAATATGGGACCTTCTTTTGGGCAGCATGATGTTAAAAAGAAAGGGAAAAAAGGTAGGATAAAGGATTATTTTCCAAAGGGATAGAACTGATATGTATATTATTTATGTAATATTACTCTTGTAATTGTAGTATGTAATTGAGAAGCATAATTTCAATTTATTTTTTGAATAGAAATTGTGATTTTTTCTTTGAAAAAAAACCATCTCAAGAAAAGTTCAAAAAATGAATAAATGAAATGGAAACTAGTGCACTTGGATATCATTTTTTCTTAGTTCCAATACAATATTAAGGGTGGCTAAAACGAATCTATGCTAGTTATAACTTCTCAACAAGATCTTAAGAATGAATAAATGAAATTGAAATAAATGCACTTGACAACGATTTCTCTTACTTTCAAGAGAACATGTAAAAACTACGGTTTCTTGGAATTGGTTCACAATTTTTTAAACATATTTATGAGGTGATGAGGAATTTTAATTTTGAGGTTGTAGTGATAACACAACTAGACAATAGTAATTTGTTTTAAATCCATATCATGTGCCCATTGTAAACATTACTACAATAGGACCAACTTACATCATAATTTCCATCCCCTCCCTTGGTTATTTTTCTTGTCATTTTATAGATGGAAAATAGGACACAATAGGAAGGCACCCTTTTCTGTGTCCTTTTTCTTTCATTGTTTTGCATCTCAACAATTTTCTATATACATCTTATTGTGTGTCATTTTCATGCTTTGTGCGTCCCTCTAACATCATTTTAACATCCTCCTCGGTTATTTTAGCATCCTTTGGCATTGGTAACCGAGTTTAAATTGCATCCTCTTCACGAGGTCTAAGTAGCATCCTAATTTCATCCTATAAGAATCCCTAAAGTTATATTTAGAATCCTAATTGTGTATTCTTGGTGTCATTAGGTTTTGTCTAGAATATTGTTAGCATCCTCAAGCTTATAATTAGCATTCTAATTGCATCATCTTAGCACCCTCAAAGTCTATCTAGTGTCCTAGTTGTGTCCTATTAGAATCTTCATGGTTCATCTAATTTGTTTCCAAATTGAATCTCCTTAGTATCCCAAGGGTATAGTTATAATCCAATTGGCATCCTCACTTTGTCCTAGTATCATCCTGAAGGATCTGTTTGGAGCCCTATGAGCATCCTAAGGCTCCCTTTGGAGTCCTATTAGTTCCCCAGGACTCCCTTTAGCATTCCTTGAGTGTAACCTTAGAATCCTAATGTCTACACATAGCCTTTATTTAGCATCCTAAGGAGGATGTCTATGTGTAGTGTTTGTTTATAATCCTAAGGATAACTTTAGTATATTGTGAGTGTCCTAATAACATCTTTGTCGCATCCAAATCATGCATCATTGTTTTTCACTTTGATCTATTTTAGATTTTTTATTATATGTACCTTTAATAATAAATTTCTTAAATTACATTGGTTGAAAAAAATAATTGATTTATACAATGTCATTTTATTTTAATTATAAGATAGATGGTGCGAACAACTTTGGTTGACATAGGTAATATATGACTAACACTTTGTTAATTAGGTAGTTTGTTGTGTGTTGGTTCTTGGGAGTCTAAGGCTAAATTTTGAAAGGATATGTGAAGGAAGTTGAAGAAAGAAGGGAAATAGCTACACAACAGTTAGTCTCTACTCAGTTTCTATAATTATTTTTACCTAGTTTGTCTGTAATATAATTGTTTCACTGAACTTAGTGAATAGCATAAAATCCATGTATAACATTGATCTACCCTTAAAAAAACATAAATAAATATTCTTGAAACTATGTAATGATCAAGAGAATGTTGTTGTATGTAATTTACAGGAGGAAACTGCAAACTTAGATTACCATGCCAATTTGTTTAGGTGCAGGAGTCATTGCAAAATAAGTAGAAATTATCATTACATTAATCTAACCACCTCTAAGTTGCATTTTCATCCACACTCCAATTGAAGAAAAGCTTATGTCGTGTGGAGGAGCCATGACCAAGCCCATAGCCATGAATCAAAGTTCCAAGACAAGCTATAGTCCAATATAGTCCAAGCTAGGCTATGTATGGATTCCCATTTCAAACCACAATCTGCATATTAAGAGTCCTCAACGGCATAGGCGTCACCCTAGCCTCAGATTTATGGAGACTGTGACCAGGTCTTAAGAGAGGTGTGGTTATTTACCTCTCTTCTTATAATACTAGTATCTCCTAAATAGAATGACCGTCCTATAATAATAGTACCTCCCAAACCAAAGAACATGCAGTTGGTCCAACAAGGCCACAGATCGAACCACTGGGATGGCGTGACCCTCCTTATCTTGAAAACGAGGCCACAGATCGAACCACTGAGAAGTCGTCACCCTCTTTATATTGAAATCTCTAGCTATAAATATACATATAATAATATTCCCTGCTATTGACATCACGTAAATTTATATTCCCTGCTATTGACATCACGTAAATTTGTAGCCACCTAGTGAAAACCCTAGCAAGAAGAAACTCCACCAAATGGAATACATATGTCAGATAATTACACTTGAAAGAATTACATCATAATAAATACATTTTCGGTTGGCTTGGCATGGAATAAGTATATACTTATGACCGGAATGACAATGTTGATGCATCAAAATCATGCATGAACCGTGGCATTTATGATAATACTAGCATACCCCCAAAGTAGGGGAAGGGAACGCCGAATAGAATTCAGAGTGTATATATTGGAATTTTTTATTTTTATTTTTTTAACTTATTTACTTCTTTTTTTTTTCATGTGAAAAAAACATTTTTACTGTTATTCTTTATTAAAATTAAATGAAACTTTCAGATTACATAAAAGTGACTTTCATGAATAGGAAAGTTCTTTCAGTTATGACAAATTTTATCTGTGAAATTTATTGGCAACTTTGTGTGGCTTAGACATATTGAAGCCTGCATGTTGTTTCTATATAATACTTCTTTATAGGATTTGCATTTTGTCGGATCTAACAATAGATCATTTTTTCCATTTCTTCATAAAATAACCATCCGAAGGGTTTCTTGAGGGCCTTTTTGGACAACCTGTCCGCTTCTTTGTTGAACTGTCTGTGGATGTGCATGAAGTTTTTCATCTCATAGCCTTTCTTTAAAGTTCTGATCTTTTCCTTCCAATGACTGAGATAATTTAGATCCAGATTAGATTTGTCATTTATCTAGTCAATGGTGACCTTAGAGTCGCCTGCAACCATTAGTTTTCTAATTGACCATTGTGTGGTAATTAATAGGATTCCCCACAGTCCCAACATCTCAGCTTTCATGTTGTTTCTTGTACCTCCGGCAAAAAGAGCTTTGATAGAATGGCTGGAACATAATTTTAAATAAAGACCTATGCCACAATTATTTTCTGCAGAAGCAATGTCAAATAAACCTATTGGATTATTGCTGAAGTAGATAGGGCTCAAAAACATCTCTAATTTATCATCTTCCTCTTTGTATGGTTGTTCTTTAATGGATTGAAGAGTTTTTTTTTTT
>ML816172.1:37952-57982 GCA_009831015.1 Picea engelmannii | reverse complement strand
ATGAAGTGTATGCATCATTGATATTTTCACACATATCCACTTTATCTTCTTGTAATGAATAACATCCAAATAAAATTTGGATGAAATTTTGAAAACCGTGCGGTCGTTTCCAGAAAAATGTTGAAATTTTGTTGATTTTAAAATGATCATAAATTCACTTTCCGAACTCCGTTTCTGACGATTGTTTTTTTGAAATTGGATATTTTCCCAAGAGGAATTCAAATATCCAATTTTTTTCTGCAAATGTTTCTCAAAAATATTAGAATGGCGTCTGATGTGAACGGCTCCCTTTTTGAATCCTGAGATGCATGCATGGTGCATGAAAATGTGTTTTCATGTGACTCCTGAGATGCATGCCATATATATTCCACATGAATTTTAGAAAATAAATCTAAAATGGAGTAGACATCATCTTCAATTAATGGAATACAAATTTCTGTAAAAACATTTGTAGAAGACTCTTCATAATAAGAGGCTTGATCTTCTGATGGCTTCTCTTATGGCTCTATCTGTTCAACCTCCTGCATGAAATATTAACAATATTATTTATTCCCAAATAGAACCTCCAATATGGTCCATAATTCATTTGGAGTTAATCCTTGTGATTCTTCATATACTTGATGGAAAAGTTTAGGAGAAATAGACATGCCGATACTTCCTATGGCCATATCTTGTCTATTGAGAAAGTCATTTTTCTCATTGACAGAATCAGGCTCTACTTCCGGTTCCATGGTTATTTGGTATAAGCCTCTGCATCTAAGATGAAGAAGAATTTTTGGCTTCCATTCCAAATAGTTATGAGGCGTGAGAAGTATTTCTGGTGAATAATCCATATTTTTGTTGTCTTCAATTTTTTGTACCTGCAAAAAATGATTTGGTGTAGATTTTTCTTATCATTCCGTCGAATTTGATACCATGTAAATGTGTTGAATCTACACAGAATATATCTAGCTAAACAATAATACACACTTTTTCAGAGAGAATTGGAAAAGGAAGAAGAAGGAGAGAAAGAATGGAAGAATTCTCATTAACCGTTTCCACACTCAAAGAGTGAATAATTTACAATAGATATAGGCTACATAAGTAACTAATGAGCCATAGTGGTGGTCTAGAGTGATCTAGAAACACATGAACAGTTACAGGAGTAAACTACCACCTAGTCTAGTCTCTCAGGAAGTTACGGGACTGAACTGCCACCTAGTTGAGTTAACTAGTCAACTAGTCTTCAGTTAACTGACTGAACAAAGAGTAGTGAGTTGGTGATGATCCCAATACAACATCTAAACTCAACTCAACTAGTCAAATTGAAGTGTCAACTGAAAGAGAATATTCTCCAGGTGGAATATTCTCCCCTAAAATATAGGAGACTGGATAATGACTAATTATGACTAATAAACAAGGAATAAATTTAGGAAAAATAAATCCTAGGTGTGTCTGAAGTAACTCCATCAGGTTGAATTCTATTCAAAATCAGGTGATAGATTTAAAATATTTTCAAGCCCAGGCACTGAAAGTGCATATGAAGATAGAAGCAGAGAAACAAAGATTGATTTCTAAAGTAGAGGTTATTCATAACTATTTCCAAGAGGTAAGTCAATCTTTTGATAACATTTTTTTTAAGGAAAAAGAGGCTAAAGAAGCCCGAGATAATTTTCAAAAGGCATTTGTACTTTCAGAAAAAGAAGAGGTATCAGAAACTCCAAGGTTGTCGATTGCAGAGAAAATCAAGGGTGATATCATGCTTAAAGTATGGGAGGCCAACATAGCCAAAAGCAAGAAAATGGCCAAGGAAGTAAAATATTATTGCGAAGAGACCTTTGATTCGCTAGACAAAGGATCATTAGGCATTGGAAGAGATGATTTTCCTGGGCTACTAGGCCAGATCAATATTGTAAGACATCAACTTAAACTCAAAGAGAATTTGAATGAAATTCAGATTGAAATTTCGCAATTAAAAGAGGTTGATGTTACCCAAATAGACAGGTGGCTAGTGAAGCCAAATTTAAAATTGTAATCAATTAAGTTTGTTGACAAAGGGGTTGAAGACTGATTTCAAAAAATTGAGGAAGATTTATCTATTTGAGGAAAAGGATATACTAGAGCCTCTTAGATTTTTTGTGCATTTCCTAGAAAAATGTATTGAATGTCTCAGACCAAAAGAAGGAGATACTTCAAAGAAGCAATGAAGTATCATATTGTAGGATCATACTATCAAGATGATAGAGAGATGAAATATAACCATGCAAATGGTTCAAGTTCACATTTTTGTAACTGATAGTCCCTATGAGTTAGGAAATCACCAACCGTCAAGAATTGGTGACTTTGTATAAATATAATTTCATAATACTGAGAAAAGGCATTTTTGCGTCCGATTGTACTAGACATTTTCTTCATTTATAGTGATTAATGAGAATACAAAACAAAGATTCTAGATTATGTCGACCCTAAGTTATGTGTGCCTCTTTACTTTCATTTTCAACATCTTTCCCTTATATGCCTCTGATGAATGTTTAACTGCAATTTAGTACAACATCTATTGTGGTTAAGATTTATTTGGTTATCTAATTGTTTATAGTCTTTCCTATGTGCTTGCTATTGGCAGGCTCAAGACCTATAGATTATTCAGATTACTGTATTTTTATGCTTCGTTAGAGATCTCTCATCTTTCTTCTTCCCCTATTACAAAGTGATATTCCTCCATGATTGATGCCTCATCTTGTTTAAACAGCTTTATGTTCTTCCCCCATCACTTTCGTGATTTTTTGAATTTGACTCAGAAACGGGAAACAACCTCTGAAATTGTTATATATTAATTTAAGTTTGGGAATTTTTCTCTTATAATCCAAAACAAAAATAGAAAACCTTGAAAACAAAGTAATAGAGTTTTTAACCTTTATCCTTCATGATTGTACCAGTTACAAGACAGCCCAATATAGAACCCAACCTTTCAGATCAGACTTGCATTGCTTTAAAATTATTTAACACCATCTTACAGACAAAAAACACCTGGGTTGAATTAGAACGTTCATGGGTAGCAATTGAATGGGATATAAGCATCCAGGAAAAATTGGAAGCTAGACAAAGACAATTAAGAAATCAACCATAGCTTTTTCCCTTAATAACTGACACTTTTTATACTTTAACTCTCCCTACCTTTCTCAAATGCCTAGGCTTTATAATTTAAGGCCTTAAGTATAAACTCTAGAACAACATCTTTTTGGCACCATTGCCAGGGAATGAAGAAACGAAACTATTTTCCTTTGGAGGAATGACATTGATAATTTCTTTCTTTGGTAGTGAACAAAGATTGAAAACTTTATAAGGTTACTTTCATATTTCACTTGGTGAATCCACGATTAATAAGATGGATTTTAACAGAAATAATATTAGGAAGAATCCAGATGATAAACAAACTTCACCTATATCTGACCCAAAAAAAAATTTGAAATCAAGAAGATACCTTAAACAGATTGCTTCATCGACAAATAAGATTTATCAACCTAAATTTACACAGTCGAACACTAAGGATCTACCTGAAAATTTGATTACTACACTCCTTTGTGGAGAACTATCCACCAATCAAATTGAAACCCTAGAGCCTGGATTGGTCCTAATCGAATTTAAAATTGAGACTTTCTCAACTGTTCCTTTCACCTATAGAAGTAAAAGATCTATCTCACTCCCCGCTTCGATTGAAATTTCTTCACTTCCCAAAGTTTAGTTTCCCATCTCTCAGAAATCCGATGAATATACTATATACCTTGACTCGACTCCTATTGATTCTCCTGTATATTCACCCTATGAGTCCAAAGAAACCAGTCCATGATTTCCAAGTCCTTCTTTTTCAAGTTTCCTATCCCTTGACGACTAGTTTCCTAGAATCATCTTGCCCTATTCAGCCCCAACCCAAGGGTTACCAAACCCCTTTAAAACTCTTCCTTATAATCTCTAAGTTTCACCCTCTAAATTATTAATGGTTGCGGTCAAAGGAGATGGGATTGGGGGTGGAGACATAGGTGGTGTTGGGGGAGGAGGAGAAGGTGGTCAAGTACCACTCCCTCGAGTATTTGCCAAAGTGGCTGCTAGGTATTCTCCTTTGGTCCTCCCAGTTCCTCTCCACGATCTACCTGAAAATTACATGAAAAATCTGTCGAAATTCACAGGAGAAGGTGATTTAACCGCAACTGAACACATCAAATTCTTTGATCAATTTGTGGACATCCTTGGTCTTGAACATGAGGATGTTTACTCGAGACTCCTAGTTCATACCTTTGAAGGAAAGGTGAGAAACTAGTTCCGAGGTGTAGCAACAGGATCAATATGGTCATATGATGAACTGGAAAATGCTTTTGTCAGACAATGGGGAGAAAGGAAATACCATCTCTATTATCTAACTGAATTTGGGGCTCTGAGAAAGAAAAAACTTTGAATCAGTTCTCGATTTTACCCAAAGGTTTAATAAATTGTATAATAAAATTCTAGTCGAGCTCAAACCTTCCCAACCCACAACGAAAGTAACTTTCACAGGGGATTTTGATCCTGATTTCACCCTGTTGTTGAGGGAGAGAAGAGTAGTAGACCTCACTAAAATGTAAGATGATGCCTTAGAAATTGAATCAAATATGATGGCATTCAGTAACCTAAAAACAAAGTTTGAAATACGAAATAGGGAAACCAGATAGTACAGAGACCAAGAGGGACCCTCTGGATCAGGCAAGTATTCTGAAGACAAGATGGATGACATAGTGAGGATAATTAAAGAATTGTCAAATAAGATTTCAAGAATGGAATTGGACCAATCAAAGAATGAACATTTCCCTAGAAAGTATTTCAGAAGGAATCCAAACCCTCAAAATCAACAAAGACAGATTAAGAATGAGGATAAAAAAATCCAAGGCCCCTTTAAAAGTGAAAACTTTATAGGAGGAGAAGACATGCAAGATTTTGAGGAGTTAGAAGAAGACATAAATAATCTTGGTGATGACTGTCAACAACCTTATTTAAAAATACAAGATTATGAAAAATCCTGAAAAACAGAGTACATATCCAAATAACAAGAACAACGATATTATAGAAGATTCAACCTATCAAGGAATCATTGATGACATAATGGATGAACTCCACTAGAAGTACAATCTAAGGTCTAGAGACAGGAACGTCACAACCACCCCAGTAAAAAAAATCTTTCCAAGGGGGGAAACAGATGAGGCAGTTCCAAAATTTGTTGAAAAGCAGATTGTTAGAACCAAAGCTACTGGCACACAGCCTACTGACACAGAGTGCACCACCCAGGAACATCCGCTCTCACAGGAGCTTCTTCCTCTCGGCCCGAATAACTCCAAGGTTATTCTATTTCCCTGTCGGGAAATATGCACCCACAACAATCTTTCCCCGAGGTCTCCCCTTTACCACCGGGAGATCAGCTAAATCTCGCGATCTCGCAAGTTTGTGAATCAAAGCCTCCAACTCTTCCTTCCCAATCTTGCGACACCCGAACTAACGATACAGGTATAGCTCCTTTCTTTGTTAGTGCCCTCTCCACATGTAACCATAGGCTTGGCTTAAATGTCTGTGCCTCTCACAACTCGCACCTTCGTGAATGTGTGAGTCAAACTCTTATGCCTCCCTTTGCGATCTTTTGAGACGCGATAGGTCAATGATAGGATGACTCCTCCCTTGGCATATTTCGCTACACGCGACCTCGCAACCTTGCAACCTCGCCGGTTGAACCGTCGAGTTTTCACCCTCCTATTCCGCGAATTCCCGAGATGCGAGAATTCAACGAAGTGCTGACTCCTGTCTCCAGGAAATGCATGTACACCCTTCAACCATGCAGGTCCCACCTTATGCTCTGCCATGCGCCCACATGAACCTTGGTCTCGGCACTTCGCGACTCGCGAATCCTAACGCCAATACTTTGGGACTTCTTGTGGTGAGATCATGATGACCTTGTGCCACTTGTACTCCACTCGCCAACTCTGCTATGGCCCACACTATCCTCCAGCTGTCGGGATATTGTTTCTCGTAATCTTGTGATCCCCACGCCCAAATCCTCGAGCTTTTCTTCGTGAGACTCCGATACACGATCCCACGTGCGGATCCAACGGTCCTCCTATGATCCAGATCCAATGGCTGTCCTCTTCTCACTCCTCGTGTCTTCACGACTTGGAGTACCTAATGCTTGGGCCTTTACCCTCTGAACTCTCGAGTTCGCGAGATCCCTCAATCTCTGACACGCATCCTCTTCAATGGATGGTCTTGATCCTCTCGCCACTTCGTGTCCTCACGCCTTTATGACTCTTGATGCCCAATTCTCAGCTCTTCCACTTGTGAGCTCCCGAGATGCGATGTGCCACCTGTCTACTTGTCGACTCCTGTGGTCCCACACCGTTCTTGTGGTCCGATATCCAGATATGATGTCATCTAGGCCCCACAACATAGAGCTATCGGCTCTTCACCACTCGTGAAGTCGAATGACTTCCTCTCCCGACCTTCGATGCCCGAGTCTCCGAGGTGGTTAATCTCACGACACACGTCCGCTCCCAACGAACAGTCCAGATCCTCGTCGAGATTTCACAGCTTGCGCTGTACCAGTTCTTACGACCTCGAGAATCCCAATTATCCGATGGTCGTCGTCCCGATTACTAAACTTCATGTAGCTTCTACAGATCTGATGGCTGACGAGATTCCTGCTGAGATCTGACGGCCCAGATCTGTTCTCTCCTGCCGATCTGATGACGGCTACTGCTCCATCTGAGCTTCGCGTTCTTTTGTCCTGTACTTGAAAGGAATTCAGTTCCTTCAAGGTCTCAACCTTATCTTCTTTCCTCAACGGGCTCCCGAACCGTGAGCTTCACCGTGCGTGTACAAATGCTTGCTCCTTCTGAGCTTTTCCTCTCCTTTTGTATCCTTAAAGGAATCTGGCATATGCACTCCTTGCAGAACCTCTACGCACATACGGTGTTGTCCCTCCTGAGCTTATACAATCACTCAGGCCCCTAAGGGATTTCTTTGTCTTTCTCCTCCCACAGATGGAGAATGAAATGGATTCCTCCTTGGCTATCCTTCTGCTCAAGCGACTTCTTGCTGAGTGTCTCTAGGTGTTCAGAAACCCAGTGAAGATCCTTCAGTGGAATCTTCCTTCAAATCCATAACTCAAAGAGTTCTCTTCTCCTTGTAACTGTCTACACCCTTTCTCAACGCCCTCCTGGCGGAGTATCTTCCCTTCCATAGAACCCTCCATGATTATGTCTTCTTTCATGCACTCCTTGCACTTGCTCAATGCCCTCCTGGCAGATCTCTTAGACTCATCAGTGATTCTGGTCTTCCTTCGAACTCTCAGCATAGTTCTTCTTCCTCTGTGCACCACTGTACACATGCTCAATGCCCACTTGGCAGAGCTCTACAGAATCCTCCATGATTCTGTCTGCAACTATGTTCTCACCCACACAGCCTTACCTCCTGAGGTGTTCAACAACCTCACAGGTCTTCTTCCTCTGATTTGTTGACTTCATCTTCTGTGCCTCAACACGTCTTTGTATGAACCCACAACATTCAGAAATGCATCCTTAGTGCACCATCTCTCAGAACCCTCAGCGTTCTGTCATACCCTCCTGGCATGAAGCCTCAAAGACCTTCACCCTGAAATCAATGAACTACTGCAGAATGCATCAACATAACATACATTCATAGCATATACAAAGACCACATATAGACATCCATATAACACATAATGACACGTAGGAAAAACTGCTTCTGATTATATTAAAAATGGCAAATGCCTGTATTTTACAAATGGTGTTTCTGAGCTCTCTCTGGCTCTTCTCCTACAACCACCTATCTCTCCCAAAATGAGATCTCAAGTCTCTTTTACCTGAGGTCTCTTAGCGCTTCCCTCCAGGTTCACCTACTCTAATAAATTACATTCAATGGCTGTCTAGTCCAGCACCTGGATCTAGATCTCAGCTGATCTAGCATTAAAGTCGATCCTATCTACCGCCTGCACAAAGGTACGGCTTCCATGGCTCACTAGCCTAAAACATTTAATTACATTCATTTCAAATTTCAAATGAGGTTGCACCTCTCTTAAATGCATGTTTTGAATTTGTAGACGTGGCTGGCTAGCTGGTTGGATGACATGGAGTGATGCTCCTACATCACCTACTAAGGAAAATCCAATAGAAACATTAGTCATCAACACAAGGCAAACAGAGAATCATGTGGCCGAAACAAAAACCTCACAAAAAAATAAAAATGAGAAGAAAGGGATAGAAGCACAAAACACAGAATTTGATAAACCAACGGGAAATTTTAATCTGGAAAATGAAATCAATAAAATCAAAATTTCTATACCTCTTGTCGAACTGGCAAACAACCCAATATATAGAAAAATATTTGCTAAAATAATTAATTTTTTAGATACTAAAAGTCAGGTTGACATGATAAATCTAGAAGATGACAAGCCTAATATCATTTTTGGTCCACATTTCGAAGGTGCTAGAGATACCGTTGCCCCTTTCTATATCACACTAACTGTGCATGATCACCTGCTCCATAATTTCATGTTGGATTCTAGAGCCTCTCACAATGTAATTCCTAAAGCCAATATGGATGGAATTGGTATCGAAATCACTCGACCTTATGGAGATCTGTATTTTTTTGATTCGAAAAAAGTCAAATGTATAGGTATGATAAAAGATTTAGTGGTTAATATTGCATAGATACCTGTGAAGAGTGTTCTAATATATGTGGTTTTCACTGAAATACCCCTGAAGTATGGCATTTTGTTATCTAGGTCTTGGGGCACCAAACTTGGAGGATCCCTCCAACTCGATATGACGTACGCCATGATCCTAATTTTTGGAGGACAGTTCACCCACTTGTATAGAGAAACCAGGTTGGCATTTACGGTAAGTGACCCACTTAACCCAAATAACTACCCTGTTTATATTGTTGATCAAGATTTAGGGAATTGTAGTCTATCTATTGATGATGATATTGATGTATGTATAGAATAAAGTTGTACAGAAAATAAAAAAGAAGAAGAAATAAATAAAGATGTATATAGTTCAGGATTTTGGAAAATGTTTTTTGATAGTGCTTCATCTTGTGAAGGAGCAAGAGCTAGAGTGTTGTTTGTGGCACCCGATGACGAGTTCATCATACCTTTTTCTTATAGACTACAATGGTACATTGATTATACTAACAATGTTTGTGAACATGATGCTCTAGTCCTAGGATTAGATGCTACCAGAAAATTAAAGATCAAAAGCTTATAAGTCTACGGTGATGTTGAAATGATCATAAAACAAATCAATTGGAAATACTAGGCTAAGCACCCGAGGTTGAGAGCTTATAGGAACTGTGCATGGGATATGATTGAGAACTTACTTTCATCACTTAAATTTCATTACCTCCCTAGGGCTGAGAATCAAAAAGATGATTCATTAGCTAAAGAAGCCTCGACCTTCACACCTCCAAAATTTTTCAAACTTAAATACCATATATAGATGAGACATAGGCCCTCGATAATGAATAACATAAAACATTGGAAAGTTTTTGAGGATGATGAACAACTCAGAAAAGTTTAGAAACAATAGATGAGTTTTCCGAAAAACATGTCGACCAGGAAGATTAGAATGATCCCACTTGGATCATGCAGGAAGGGGAATATCCCTAAGAGTTTCAAGACAAAATTGCAAATCATCACATTCTTGTATTGAAAAATAATCAGATCCTCAAAGGCCTGATCCCCTTAGAAAGTTTATTTAATCACGATGACATCCCTGTGAAATCCACTTTACAGCCTCAACTAGAAGAGGTTGAATATTTTGATATAGGTACTAACGAAGATCCTAGATTGGTAAAATTATCTAAGTATCCTTCTCCTAAAATTAAAAGTAATTATGTCGATTTGCTTAAAAAATATAAAGATGTTTTTTCTTGGTCCTACGATCAATTGAGAACCTATGACACTACTATAATGGAACATAAGATCCCTCTAAAACAAGGTGTCAAACCTTTTAGGAAGAAGCTCAGGTAGATAAACCCCATGTTGCTGCTAGTAATAGAGAAAGAAGTGAAGAAACTCCTGGATGCCAAGATCATCATCCCAATGAGATACTCTGAGTGGGTAGCAAATTTAGTCCCAGTAAGAAACAAAAATGGTGAAATCAGACTGTGTGTAGATTTCAGAAATATGAACCAATCAATTCTTAAGGACAATTATCCATTGCCTAAGATGGATCATGTTTAAGAGAAAGTAGTCGAAGCTAACATAATGTATATGATTAATGGATTTTCAGGCTACAATCAAATTGTAGTGCATCAAGATGACAAAGAAAAAACTATGTTCACTACCCCTTGGGGTACCTTTATGTATGACAAAATGCCTTTTGGTTTAATGAATGCGGGAGAAACCTTCCAACGAGCTATGGATATCACCTTTGTTGGCGAAAGAGATAAGTTTGTTGTTATTTACCTTGATGATCTAACTTTTTTTTCTAAATTTGATGTAGAACATTTAGTACACCTCAAGCAAACTTTTGAGAAATGTCGCAAATTTGGTTTGTCACTAAATCCCAAGAAATATCATTTCGCAATGCAAGAAGGTAAAATCTTGGGTCATATAGTGTCTAGGGATGGAATCAAAATTGACTCGAAAAGGATTGAGGAAATAGATACCATAAATATTCCTAGAAATGTAAAATAAATTCAGTCCTTTTTAGGAAAAATACATTTCTTGAGAAAATTCATCCCTAATTTTGTTGAAATCGTAAAAATGATTACAGATATGCTTAAGAAAGACAATGAGGTGAAGTGGACAACTGAAGCCAAAGCATCGTTTAAACATATCAAGAGAGTGATAAGTGAAGCACCAGTTCTGGCAAGCCCAAATTATACAAAGGAGTTTCTGATTTTTTATTTTGCCTCTAAACACACTATCGCAGTTGTATTGTTACAGAAAAATGATGAGGGTTTTGAGAAGCCTATTGCATTTTCTAGTAAAAGTCTCAGAGATGTTGAGTTGAAATATGACATATTGGAAAAACAAGCTTATGCAATGGTGAAATATCTCAAATCCTTCAGAACTTACATACTTCACTCAAAGATCATTGCTTATGTGCCTGCAAGTTTTGTTAAGGATATGCTGGTTCAGCCTGACAATAACGGAAGGAGACGCAGATGGTTAGCCAAAATCTAGGAATTTTACCTAGAAGTTAAACCAGGTAAGTTTATTAAAGGTTAGGGTTTAGCTAAATTGATGGTTAAATCAAATTTGAAAGCACTCGGGATAAACCATTTGCAAGAAAATGAAGGAAGTTTTGAGATAAATGAACTCGTTGTTGATGCATCCACAACCAAAATTCTACCCAAATTATCTTCTTTAGTGTGGTACCATGATATTGTATCTTATTTACTAACCCTTCAGTGCCCTAGAGAATTAACCCCATATAAGGCTAGGACATTGAAATTGCATGCTATAAAATATTGTATTATAGATGGTAAGTTATATTGGAAGGACCCCCTTGGTTTCCTACTGATATTCTTAGTAGAAACCGAAACAAAAAAGGTTATAGATGAATTCCATGAGGGAGTGTGCAGAGGAAACCATGCTTGGCGAGAAATGGCTTATAAAATCCTAAGAGCTAGGTATTATTGGCCCAAATTATTCACAGATGTGAACACTAAAGTATGAACTTGTAATCCTTGCCAGTTGTTTATAGGCAAGCAGAAAGTCCCAACTTTACCTTTACTTCCAGTTAAAACTGAAGCTCCATTTCATCAATGGGGTCTTTATTTTATTTGATAAATTCATCCACACTCAAGTGCTCAACATAAATGGATTCTAACTGCTACATATTATTTCACCAAATGGGTGGAATCTATTCCTACGAGAAACGTAACTAATTTGGTAGTGATCAGTTTTTTGGAGGACAATATTTTATCCAAATTTGGCTGTCCTCGAAAAATAGTGACTGATAATGCTCAAGCCTTCAAGTCCATGGCCATGATAAGAGTTTTCCAAAAATATAATATTGTGCTAGGACACTCCATGAGTTACTATCCATAGGGTAACGGTCTAGCTGTGTCATCTAACAAAAGTCTGATTACTATAATTAGGAAGGTTTTGAACAAAAATAAGAAAGCATGGCATGTGCATTTAAAATATGCCTTATGGGCTAACAGGATAGGTACCAAAAGGTCAATCGGGATGTCTCCATTTCATATGATATATGGTACTGAGGTCGTTTTACCAATAAATCTATCACTGCTAGTAATGAAACTCTGGCAAGACTCAAATGAAGAATCGAATGACATTACCAGGAGGATAAACCAATTGATTGAATTTTAGCAAAATAGGGTCAAACTAGATGAAAAATTACAAAGATATCAAGATAATATGAAATATTTATTTGACCAAAAATCTAAAAACAAAGAATTCCTACATGGTGATTTGGTCCAAAAATGGGAAACCACAAAAGAAGATCCTAGTAAACACAACAAGTTTGATTAGATCTGGTGTGGCCCATACAATATTTCATCCTTTGAGGGAAAAAATGTTTCTTTATTAGAAAATATTAATGGAAAGATTCTTAACGCCCCTGTCAATGGGTGGTACCTTAAGCACTTCATGCAATAATATTTTTCTAAACTCTCATTGTACATACCGGTTTGTTTTTTCATCTTGTTTGTTTTTATATTTCATTAGGTAAGTTTTTTTTTTTGTTTTTTTTTGGTAAATACAAAGAGTCATTTTTGGAAACAAAAATATAAAAATATATATATATACAAAATAGGTCAAATTTGCAATAATAAACTTTTTGATTTACTAGAATTCCTGACAGCTATCATGTTTATCTTATTTGCAAGAGAGTTGCTCATAAGCCAAGAGACTACAAATATCGAAAGGTTACATACATGGTTACTCATGTTAAATGTCTCCCGAAAAATGATTAGGATAGAATAACAGTCTGTTTGGATGAAAATACAAAGAACTACCAAGGTATGAATTTATGGCCCAAAAACTCACTTTAAAAGGTCCCAAAAAATGTAAATGCATAAGACAATAATTTTTTGATTTAATAATATTCACCTTTCAAAAAAAAAAAATAGTATATATATGAAAAATAAGCAATAAAAGATTTTAGGAAAAAGTTTCAAGAGTTGAATAGCTTGTTAAGAGAATTTGTGTCTTCAACGGAATATCTAAAGCCCCTAAATTTTCCCTTGTCCTTGATCAAGTCACCTCCTCATCCGTTTCCTTGATGATGTTCCCATAAGCTTCTTAAGAGAAGAAAATATCTCACCTCAATTTTGGAAACTCATAAAATAACCTTCAAACGAGAATAGGTAAAATTTTATATTTCCTCTAACTTTATCTGAACTGGAAGTATGTCTAAGTTAATCCTAAATTCCTTAGTCATTCTAACAGGAATAAACTGATTGGTTTTGCTCAAGGAAAATCCCTGAAAAAATATCAATAAGAATTCCCTTAAGAATTTCCATGAAGCCAAAGATGTTTGTAGGTCATAAGAGGATTAGTCCAGAGCAATCAAAGTGAGTTGACAAGCCTCTATTGTTAAATTTTTAAGAAGATATTTTCTCGAGTATATTACATATTCATTGATTTCCCCCACTTCATATTTTTAAAATAAATATAGATAGATGGTGAAAGGAAATTCATCTAAATGATTGCCCCCATCTAGTCCAAAGAGATGATGAAAGGAAATTCATAATATGATTTCCCTCATCTCAACATTTAAATGATAGAAAACAATGGAAGTGGTGAAAGGAAATTCAATGTGGGAAATCTAATAACTTCATTGGGGTACTGAACAGGCTCGTTGGCAGTGAAACAATATCTACATATATGATAGGTTGTTATACATGAATTACGAGATGCTCTGGTAACTATTCCTCTTTTGTCTGGATCTACATTATAAGCTTATGGGATCCCCTAATTTTAAACATTGAAATTACTTTACCTTGATGCGAACAGAATCAGATAAAACCTAGTAGAATGGTTAATTTTGTTTCGACTATATTACACAAATCTGAGGTTAGTTTTAGAGAAGGAAATCTATTATGAGCCTAACTCAAGATCACTGGATGTTTTAGTTTTGAATAGTTTTCAAAGTTAATATTGAAGTCTTAAAGTCCCGTTTTGAGTTTTCTCCAAAATGTGTTTCACAGAGCTGCATTAATGACTTCATTTACCCAACAAAGGCACTTGGTCTACATGTTCTTCTTGTCTTGCAAGGAGACGAGATCCCTAGATGGATCCTATGTTGAAACAAAGTTTATTTTTCTTCTTTTAACCTAAAACTCAGTTTTCTTTGGTTATGGAGCCGCCCTTAGTTCTAAAAAGGAGTCAAGGTCTTTCAACAGTTTTAGGTTTCGAGGTTCGTCTATTCATGAAGTATGATTTTTAATAAAAACTCCAAAGTCCTAATACCAAAGTCCCAGAATTATTGTTTAAAATAAATTAAACCAAATTAAAAGGAATAATTAAAAATGTTTAACGGTTTTCTAAACCTTTCATATTTTTTTCCAGCTATCTCAGCTTAAACAGTAGTTCAAAGTCCCGATGCACTTTTTACGAAATCTCTTTTAATCGTGATTAAATAAATCTTAAACATACTTAACAAATCGTTAATCAATTTCATTTAGGAAAATCATAGAGTTATCACTCTTTTGCACTCAAAAAACCCTGAAGCCTGAAATCTTGAAAGTATTAAGCGATTAAGAATAATTAACTTAACTTTAAAATAGGATTAATGATATTAAGTGACTTTTCACATTTCGCTATTCGGGAGTTTTTGAAGACATTCCTTTCGAAAATACCAGTTTTAAATCGTCGATATGTGGTAGTATTCATAACGGATTAATAGAGATATTTTTAGCGTAAAGTGTGTATTTGCAGACATACCATCCCCATTAAAGCATTTAATTTTTATCGCCTGTATTGGTACACTCAATTAAAGGCAAGTTATGGGTCAATAAAGGTTTTTTATTTCAAATTTCATTTTTACTTTCAGACAAGAAGTGAGTTACATTCAAAATATCTCATGCATTTCTTCTCTGTAACAGGTTTTCATTTTTATCACAAACATCATGGCACCAAGAAAAGCGCCTAAGAAGAGTGAAGAGGCCGGTGAGAGCTCAAATACAGATGGATATTTTATATACGATACTACACCACATGTTGTGGATTCAATCAAGTCTTGGAGACAGATTTTTGATATCTTGGAGTATGAGCTGAGGAATTTCCCCAACGATTTAGGAAACTAAAAGACTAAAAATAAGTTCAGGGATATAGAATAATCTAAGCTCGATAAGAAAGCCACACAACTGAGACTCATGCCATACAATGACATGATAAGATGGGCTTTAGAAAAAATCAGCATTCAGAATAGGAGCATTCTAAATCACCAAAAGGTCGTCATCGATTCATTCAGACCATAGCACATCCAAGTAATGTATAAACTATCCCCTGTCTCTAACTACATTTTTAATGATGAATTCGTAGAATAATTTCAAAGAAAGGAGTGTACAGAATTGGATCAAACATATCTAGGTATAATCAAAGATTGGTGGGGAATTCCAGCAAAATTTAGAGTTGATACCCATGGCATTTATGCCACAACATCATTAAACAAATACATGGTTTATATAGAGATGATGTTGTGTAGACTGTTTCGGAGGAAAATTCCTACCCATTTCCTAGCAGAATGGGTGCCAATTATACATGAGGTAGCAGAGGGTTTCACCTTCAACTGGGCCAAAATCCTATTAGATAACCTAGCTAAAGAGATTAAGGATTACCAGATGGAAAAATAAAAAGGTCGATATGTATTGTTTTACATGTCTGCATATATTATGGATACTATCTATCACATGACTCCATTCCCCTTGATGAATTGGAGTTGGAACCCAGTCTGTGCTGAACCCATTCATGTTTATCACTCTAAACTATGGGAGGAGAATGTTAAAGATTTCTTTTACGAAATATATCACTATGTAGTGATACCTGTGCACCAAATTTTGTATGGTTATGCACCCCATGATATTTTAGATAAAATCGTGGGAAACCTTAAGGCAGTTGCATATTGGTTCATCGAAGAGAATTTCTCGTATGTTAGAGTATTCAGATGTTAAATCCCCCCTCATTTTCTCCCTAAATTTCTCACTGAAAAATTGGTGTGTAGAGAAGTGGCATACCATATAATAACATGAGGCATTGGTACAGAGTTAAAAGCAGCCCCAAAAAAATTCTGGCCAATCTTTCCCTTACAGATTAGCAAGTTTTCGCTGCTAAACTTTGGCCATTCCAAAGTAGAAGTTGCAACATTGGACGAGGTTAAACTGGTGGATGTCGAGTTCAGAAGACATGATCCTTATCAAATTGTGGGAAATCATCTTTCACATTGTAATATAAAAATGTATGAGCATGAGGATTCCCCTTGTGACGACATATTCAAAGGAGCCAGAACCTATGAGGAGATATTAGACAGAGTCTGAGCGTTACCACCAAACCTACAGACCAACTTTCTGAATTTCTAAAAGAATAGATGAAGTGGTTTTCCAAATATACTATAGGGAGAAATGGTAACCTCTCCTCAAGAATAGGAAATCATACCCCTAGGTTTCAACTCAAAGCATTCTGACGAGAAGACTGCAGAAGAAAATCCAAATAAGACTGAAGCGTCTTCACAAAAAGCAGAAGCTTCACAAATAGAGAACCCAAGGTCAGGAACATAATTTGATCTCGAGACACCACCAAAGTCGAGCCAAACAATTCCACCTTCATCATCTACTATTCCTGCTAATATTCCCAAAAACATAGGAGAAACCCAATCTACAGAGTTGGGCAGCTCTTACCCATGATTTTGGTCATCTTGATGGTGTATTGATGATGGTGTACTCAGGATCCTAACAAGATCTTTCTCTTGAGAAAAGTGACATTCATCTCTTCCTAGAAAACATATTTTTGAAGAGAGTTCATAGGTTTCTTATATCCTAGGGTGCGAGAATGACCCATTCTCGCAGGCTCCCTTCAGCTAGGGTGTGAACTTCTCACACTGTGATACATAGCTAGGGTGTGAACTTGTTCTCAAGCTTGGAAAAAGATGAATTATCGATGTTCTAGAAGGGAATATTCTAGAGAATGGGTTGGCATTTGAATGGTTGTCATTTTACTGGTTTCCCTGATATTGTGGGATCATTCTCATCCAAATAACCATCTCATCCTCTCCTATATATTGATGAGATTATCATGGAAAAGGTTAATCAAGATTAATTGGAGAATTGGTGAAGGAATTATGTGAAGGACCTAGCTTGAACAGGAGATTGGAGACTCTAGCAAGCCTATCAAGAGGAATTGGATCTTCTTCATAGAAGAATCAAGCAAGTGTGTGTGTTGGAACCAAGAGCCACCGAAAGGAAGCTTGAGACATCAAGGCGATCAGGTTGTATCTTCTACTTTCGATTAATATGATACAGCGGCATGTCCCTTTCCCATAAAGTCATTCTTACTTTATTGTGTAATTCCTTGATCATATACATAAGTTGACGATTGAATATATTTTGCTATCTTCACTTTGGTTGGTTTGTGTTGTCTTGGTCTTGAGCTCACGAGAGTGTCGGAGCGAAGCGGGAACAACAGAGACCCTAGGAAGTGATACAAAGGTATGTCACTTGTCCCTTCATGTTAGCTAATTCAATGGTCATAACTTAGGGAAATAGTCATGTCCTGTCCTATTTTGTTCTAGATCCAGGTGGATCTAGGGAGATCTGTTAGTGTCTGCAACTACCGATTAGTCCGATAACAAAATTGGCAACTCCACTGGGGATTCCTTTTTCGTATATCCTTGTTGAGCCCGAAAAAGTGATAAAAGTGTGCTCGATTGCATTCTCATGTATTTTCGAGCATGAGAATGGACAAAGACCAAGCTCGAGGTTTTGTACAAAAACCATAAAAAACAATCAAAACATGCGATGAAGAAGAAAAATATTTGCGTCCCTGTGCATGAAAATCGAGGTCATTACGCCTGCAAAAGTTGTACTCAAAAGGGTATTAGGCATTAGGTTTTAATAAATAAACAGTTGGATTACTAAGAGGGGGGGGGGTGAATCAGTAATAACATAATTATAATCCTTTTTCTTCAAATGTTATATCAATGTAGAATTATTATCCAATAATGAGAAGTAATAAATAAACAATCACACACATGCATAGTACACCAGTGTTTTACGTGGAAACCCAAATCAGGAGAAAACCACAGAATTCTTTTTCTTATATGTCTTGAAGAATTACATTCATTGGAAGCACCAACTTCCTTTGTTTTCAGCTACAACTGGAAGGAGGCTCCAACCTCCTAGTTTCTCAGGCTACAACTTGAGGAAAGCTCCAACTCCCCAAATCTATGGCTACAACCAAAAGGAGGCTACAACCCCCAATGTTCTCTGACTACAACTGGAAGGTGGTGTTGGCAGCCAATTCAATTTTTTTTTCCATTGTCCTAGAAGATGCCTACACCTATGACTTCTGAACTTCAAATTACCGTCGCTTTTTGCAAATAGATGATATTTTCATTTCATGCGACATTTGCAAATTGGTTTCAATTTAGTTTTCATGACTGTAAGCGTGAAAACTCCTCCATCATTATTTGAAATGTCATGATTTTCTCATTGATATTCTGAAAGGCACTTACCTTTGGTTTGTTATTAAGTGGCTGGAATGATTTTTTCAACTATGTCCATTTGCCTATTCTTGCTTTGATTGCGCAACTTGATCTTTATTTGATTGATAAGGCATTGAGCATGTAAATTTATGGGTTATATTTGATTCTATAAGGGTCATGGTTGATTTTGTTTTATATAATATGATCCTTATTATTATAAGCTCTTGTCTTGTCGATTTTATGAAATCATTGGTCACAATGTTTATAAATGTTTGATTACACATTATGCAATGGCACGTTGGTTAAACATTTGGGTTTTGATTTAACGTTGAATGACAATGGTTTGAATTATTACAATGGCACATATTTATCTTCGGGTTTGATTTCGTATTGAACATTCATGGTTTCAAACAATAGATTGGTGCATTGACATATCATCCACCATTAGATTCATTGGGTTGGCCGAATATTATGGTTTGAACGATGTCATGATTGATTGAACAACCTTGTACTTGGTCATTACTGTTTTGCATGGCGGTGAACTATCCCACCACCCTCACACGCGCACATTAATTTTCCTCCCCTTTCACCGTTCTCAGCTGTTAGCCCAAACGATTTTGCTCCTGTGTGTTGTATCCAAACCCTACCATGTACTCGCACCATGGCTCCAGTCGTAAGGGCTGAACCTAATGGTTGCTAGGCTTTGTTGATGTTCGACAGTGCTTACAGTGACCTTGAGGAATTTGGATGGCTCTCGTTCATATGAAAGTTTGATGGTTTTAACCCTTGCGTGGCTCGACAATTCACATTAACCTTTGATGGCTGCCGAGCCAAGGTCGGGGATGTGCAATTGGAAATTAACGAGCAATTTCTTAGCTTAGCTATCGGTCTGCCTGTCACTGGGCAAAGATGGTCAAAAAATTGCAAAGTGGAAGATGTCTCGTGGACACTGCTCTTCCAGTCGCAAAGGGTGAGATCCTGTGACAAAGGTTTGCCCACGAGTATTCTCAAGCAACAATGGCACGACTTGTTGATGATAACCAAGCAGTTTATCACCTGCGAGGGTCGGTATGGTTTTGTTTTCTTGTATCACCTTTGTTTACTCATGGTTTTCATGGGCTATGAGCTTAATATGCCTTATTACTTGCATAGGATCCTGTTCAAAATGTCTAAAAGATATAAATGGAACCAGGCCGATAGCAGCCTTTTTCACTTTGGGTTAATTGAAATGCTTGTTGTTTGTCATTTGGGGTTACATCGAGACTATTGAAATGATTTTCTTACTCATAATAATTTTGAAGATTCAAACCCACCACAGGTTGACAAACCTATGGTGAGTGAGGG